>PVKA01028119.1:0-29733 GCA_004027165.1 Ctenomys sociabilis
ATGGGGCCAGCGAGATCGCTCAGGGGACTAAAGCACCGGCTCAGGCAAGCTTAGGAAAGCACGGAGACCAGAGGTGGTGCCAGCCCCGCCCCTAAGGCAGAATGGGCTGGCCAGAGAGTCTCGGTGTGGTAGCTCATTGCCTGTAATCCCAGCACTGGGGAGGCCGAAACAGGAGGATTACTACTAGTCTGAGCTGTGTGGTGAGACCCTATAACAACCAAATGTCTGGGGAAGGTGGCTCAGTGGAATAAGCGCTTCCCTGGCAAGCACAAGGGCCTGAGTTCAGTCCCTGGTTCAACAACAACAACAACAACAAAAAAAAACAGTGTTTCCTGTAACAACGAAATACAGTAAAAAAAAATAAAAAAGAAAGAAGGAAGAAGGAAGGAAGGAAGGCAGGAAAGAAATTAGAGCAACAAATTGCTTCTAAGTCCCTGTAAAAAGTGTCACATCCTAACTCTCCAGTGCAGTGTCTTCTAAGCGTGTAGGCATTACAGGCATGGGCTATTGTTCTTGGTTCTTTGCCACCCTCCGGAGTGCTGGGACTGAAGGCACATACCATCCCTGGCCTTTTCTACAGTTTTTCATTTGCTTACTGTGTGTTATTTTGAGACAGGGTCTCACTAATTGCCCAAACTGGCCTTGAACTTGCAGTTCTCCTGCTTCAGCCTCCCAGGAGCTGGGAGTGTGCCACAGAGTATTTTCAAGGGACACACTCCTGTGACCAGAACCTAGATCAAGAAGTAAACTGTTAGCAGCACCCCAGAAAGGTGCTGTCCTTCTCAAGGCTGAATGAATCCCTGGTTCCTAACAGCAGACGCTGTTCCCTGTATCGTGGTGGGGGCAGTGTTCCACAGTTACACTGGGCAGCTAAGTCCAGGGCTGCAGTGAGTGGCCGTGTACATGGCTTTTGGTGCAGAGAGACGCGTTTCTGCACAACTGCGGGGTCCTAACATTGTTGATCAATTCGTGTGTCCAGATTCTCCCTCCATTAAATACCTTGCATGAAAAAATAATAACAACAATAAATAAATAAATACTTGAATTGAGACACCCCTAGAGGCTGTTGCCTAATACTTTTCCAAACTTTTGGGCCATTTTGTTTTGAGACAAGGCTTTGCTATGTAGTTCAGGCTGGCCTTGAATTCATGGGAATTCTTCTATCTCAGCCTCCTGAGTGCTGGGATTCTGTGCATGCACCACTACACCCAGACTTTTTGTTGTTGTTGTTGTCTTGTTTTTGTTTTGTTTGTGAGACAGTATCTTCCTATGCTGCCCAGGCTGGTCTCGGACTCAAAGGAAGCTGCCACAGTTGCTCAAAGGGATGGAATTCCAAGTGTGTGCTAGTCTTTCTAATTTGAGATCTTTACTTGTGGAACAGATTGGCATTGAACTGCCTGTGTTTGAATCCAAGTTCCTTTAGCCTGACCTTTGGGGGCTGGGGGCGTGTCTCCGTGGTAGATCATTTGTGTGTTCCAGGCCCTGGGTTCAATGCCCAGCACTCAAAACAAAACAAAAGATGTGTCCTTTAGCAAAGCCTAGTGTTCATTTACAACATAGGTTCAAAGTCATGAGGCACTTGTGAAGATTCTGTGGGTCTGCAGGTTGGAAAGGGCTCCATAAACATTAACTATTGATTATTCACCCCCACAAGGCTCTTCCAGAGCTTGTAAGGGACTCAGTTTTCCCTTTTGAGAAATGGTGAAAATACTGACACACTTTTGACCGGGGCATGGTGGCACATACTTATAATCCCAGCACTTGGGAGGTTGAGGCAAGAGGATCACCTTGGGTTTGAAGCTAGTCAGGGCTACAGAGTGAGTGAGTTAAGACCAGCCTGAACTCCACAGTGAGACACTGCCTCAAAAGAGAGTACCCGGGGCCAGGGAGATGGCTCAGTGGAATAAGCGCTTCCCTGGCAAGTGCAAGGGCCTGAGTTCAATCCTTGGTTCTGCCAAAAAAAAAAAAAAAAAAAGAAAGAAAAGAGAATACCAAACACTTTTTTTTCTCAAGTTTTTGTTTGTTGTTGGGGAATTTGCACCAAACTGCAGCCCCAGCTGTTTTTCCAAACTTTTTTGTTTTTTATTTGTTTGTTTGTTTTGCAGTACCAGGGATCAAACCCAGGACCTTGCACTTGCCAGGCAGGTGCTTATACCATTGAGTTATATCCCTGGCCCCTCAAAACATTTTATTTTGAGATGGGGCCTTGCAAAATTGATAAACTGCCTAGGTTGGTTTCAAACTTGAGATTCTTCTGCCTAAGCTTTCTGGGTTTATAGGCATGCGCCATCATACTTGGCTGTTTGCCACCCTCCTGAGTGCTGGGACTACAGGTACACACCACTATCCCTGGCCTTTTCTAAAGTTTTTCATTTGCTTATTGTGTGTTATTTTGAGAAAGGTTCTCACTAATTGCCCAGGCTGGCCTTGAACTTGCAGTTCTCCTGCTTCAGCCTCTCAGGAGCTGAGTGTGCCACAGAGCCTGACTGCATTTAATCTTGGCTCAAGTAAAAATGAAACACCCTAATATATCAATTCTTGTGTCTACAACACAGTCCAGTTGGTGGTCAATTAATGTGTTTTAAACTTCCCCTCATTAAATGTCTTGCACTGGGACATACATACATTTTTTCCTGTGCGATGGCTGGCTAACTGGCTGGGTGGATACGTATAGTGTATCTAATAGATTCCTGTAACATAAGCTTATTCATTCAACAAATACCCACTTGTACATTTGCACTCGAGGAGGAAGCAGGCTGTGGTGAGAAACAGGATGCGACTCCCTCCTGCAAGGAGTTTGCCACCTAGTGGGGAGAGGAGGCCTGTGCACCATTGACTGGATACCAGGAGCAGAAGGAAATAATTATCCTTGTACTGATGGGAACCAGGAAGGATTGTGGGGATACAGGTGGTAACTTAGAGACTGGGGAAGATGTCAGAGGGGGGTCATCAAAGATGGGCAAGCTGGACAAGGGAGGACAGTTGTGGAGGAGCCCTAAGAACTGAGGTGGGGAGACAGGGAGGGCACAGTGTCAGGTGGGACCACTGGGGACTGCCAAGTCTTTTCACCTTGTCTTGTAGCTCCAGGGACTGTGAACTGGGCTTGTTTATTTAGAGGCCATAAACTCCAGGCCGAGGTTAATAGAGGGCAGATGGGAAGGCAGTGAGAGGTGAACCAGGCTAGCTCACACTAAGCCTTTGCTGCCAGCTGGGCAGGGCCATCCTGCAATCACTGTGTTAGAATCTGTGGACAGCTCCCATTTTGTTTACTTAAGTGCTTTTGTTTTGTACTAAGAATTGAACCCAGGGCCTTTGTACTGAGCTATAGGCTCCACTCTTTTATTTGTAGTTTTTTATTTTGAGACAGTCACATTAAATTGCCCAGGCTGTGATCCTCCTGCCTCAGCCTCCCAGAATAGTGGGGTTGCAGATATGTCCCACCACACTTGGCCTCGGTGTTGTTTTGCTTGTAATTTCCTAGGCAGGGCTGTCTTTCTGGCACTGTGGCCCCCAGAGGTGTCTGAGACCCTGAAGAGGGCAGAAGAGACGAGAAGATGGCTTTTGAGGGACAGGCAGTGGCTGGGAAGGCCAGGTATGTGGGGTAAGGGAGAGAACTCACCTCTGATCCTCTTGCTGGATGCAGACCAGCTCAGGGAAGTCTCTGGAATGGAAGGGAACTGTGCCAAGAGTTCTGCTGGGGCAGGAGGCTGGAGGAATAAGCTGGAGGAAGCTGGGGACACTGAGGCAGAGACTTTGAGCCAGAAGTGTTTAAAAATGCCGGACCCTAAGAAGCCCCCATTTCCCAGGACAGACAGACAGAACCCCAGTAAGGGAGATTCACCTGTGGCTGTGGGATTAGTGGCAAAGCAAGGATTGTTTAGGGTGTCTTTTTCTTTTGGCAGAACCGGGGATTGAACTCAGGCCCTTGTGCTTGCCGGGGAAGCGCTTATTCCACTGAGCCATCTCCCCGGCCCCAAGGTTGTCTTCTTGATCCAGGGCACCTATCCTGCCACAGACAGTGGCCCACCAGCTCCTCCAGCCATCACCCCTTCCCCAGATGTTCCCAGAGTTCCCCAGTATCTGGTGTGGGGCTGCAGCAACCCCAGAACATAGTCCTGCCTCAAGGGGCTGACAGAGCAGGAGGGAAGCTGGACAACTGGAGGGAGAGCAACAACTTTGTCAGGCTCTTCTAGGATTTTAGAAGGGCCACTTGGCCATGGCCAACTCGGGGGACTCCCTCACAGATGGTGGTAGAGATGGGCAGGGAGAATGGACTCCCCACCCAGGGCAGCAGGGAGCCAGTGAGGGTCAGGTGACCATGGTGGAGACAGAGGGGGTACCCAGCCCTGGCAAGGGTGGTGGGGAGAGGTGGGGGGGAGGTCACAGAAGGTCTCGCATACCTATAGTATTCCCAGCAGGAGGAGGTTGAGGCAGAAAAATTCAAAGTTGGAGCCCAGAATGGGGGGTGTATTGGCCTAGTAAGAACCTGTCAGAAACTATAAAAGAGCTTGGGTTGCAGTTCAGTGCAACGACCCTGTGGTCAATCCCCAGTATCAAAAACCTCCAAGATAACCAAAAGTATGTAACCCATTCCCAAGGCTCCGACACACAGCCAGTCCCCTCCTCCTGGTTTCCCACGGGACCACAGACACGTCGTACCGTGGGCAAGAGCAAGGCTAGATTTGGTTCCAGTCCTGCCCCCACCAGTAACAGTCCCAGGAATCAAACTCAGTAGTACCTTGCGCTTGCCAAGCAGGCACCTGCCACAGATCTGTACCCCCGGCCCTCCCAGAGGGTCCTGCAGTCTTGCAGGAGTCACTCTTGGGGATCCTGGGAACTTCTGTGTAGAGATAACAGCGATCCCAAAGGTCACTAGGGGTACTAACAAGCTCGCGTGAGCCGGGCCTTTGGGGCATTGCCTGTGTGGAACACCCCATGGAGAGGTGGGGGCTCCACTGTGCAGAGGATAGAGGGGGGATTGGGGGGTAAAGGTGAGTCCAGGTAGGGCAAGCGGGCGGGGCCGGGTTACCCCGCTGAATGCGTGAACCCCAGGTACTGAGGAGCTTTGAGGATCCGGAGGTGACAGTTGGAAGTGATTGGATCAGGACACCCAAGGGGTCGCAGCAAACCCTCAGAGCTGGAGGTATTGATTACACTAATAGCGGCCCCGCCTGCTTGCAGTCCCGCAAAGAGACCACGCCCACGCCGTTGGCCTATCACGGAGAAGGGGCGGGGCCATGCTAATAAGTCCAAGGAGGCCACCTGGAGGCGCAAGCTCCGGGGAAGCGCAGGCGAGGCAGGCGAGGCAGGCGAGGCAGGCGAGGCGGTTGCAGCAGCAACCATGGCCCGGGCGCTGGCAGGTCTGGCCTCGAGCTTACAGGTCCCGCGGGTTGTCTCCAGCCCAGACTCGGACTCGGACACAGACTCGGAGGACCCGGGTCCCCGGCGCAGCACTGGCGGCCTGCTCCGCTCACAGGTCATCCACAGCGGACACTTCATGGTGTCATCGCCGCACAGCGACTCGCTGACCCGGCGGCGCGACCAGGAGGGACCCGTAGGGTTTGGTGACTTCGGGCCACGCAGCATCGACCCCACACTGACCCGCCTCTTTGAGTGCTTGAGCCTGGCCTACAGGTGAGGGCGGCTCCGGACCAGACGGCTTGGGTCTCTGCTGAAGGTGTGCTGGGGCGGTCCTGGCCACCCACTCGCAGCACCTGCGCGCCTGGTCCCCACTGCCCCAGGGGCTCTGGCCACCACGGGGCGTCTCCTTCCCAAGCCCTCAGGGTCTTCTAATCCCTGCCCAGCCGGTTATCCCCCAGTGGACCTGTCACCTTTCCCAAGTGTCTTTCTCCCTGAGCTCTGTCCCCCAGGCTGGCATCTCTCACACTTCCAGGACTCTAGGCCACCCCGACTCATCCCCAACCCTCCATCCCCATGCCATTCCACGTGGCCACCTGCTGTGGACCCGGACCCCACTAAATTGCCAAGCCTTGACTCTGATCAGGGGTTCTCCTGCCTCAGCCTCCCTTAGTGCTGGGATGACAGACCTGCGCCACCAGTCCCGGTTTGGTTGTGCCAATTACTGGCTAGCATCGACTGAAATTGAATCAGTCTTGAGACCACCATTCCCCACCCCATTACCGGGACACCTTTTCTTGACCAGCTAGAGCAAGGGTGGCAGGAGGGGAATGCCCCGAACTGGCCCAAGGGGGCGCTGTTCAAAGAGGTTGTGAGCCCGGCAGGGGTGCTGCAGGCTGCCCAGAGCTAGTGCTGGGGAAGCCAAGCGCCTAGTGAAGCCCAGGACCCCGGCTTGGTGGCACGGAGCTCTCGGAGCCGGGTGTGGGCCCAGGCTCCACGCCCGTGTCCCAGAGGAGTGCTAATCGGAGTCCTGGCCCAGTGCCTTGGACCAAAGTTCCCTGCAGTGGAGGGGCCGGGATAAATTATCAACCAAAAACAGTAGAGAAGGAAAGGGGATCGGCGGATCGGCGGGCCTTGATCTTTTTTTCTGTATACAAATACTTTTCCAGCTTCTCCCGGTTGGGAGAACCGCTGGCCACCTACCGCGCCTGTTGCCACCTCTAGGATCCAAAGCCTGGGTGGGTATTGAGGAGCTGCATCCCTACCCATGTCTCCCGGCCGCGGGAACCCATTGGCTGGAGACAGTGTAACCTTGGCCCACAAGTCCTGGCCACCAGCCCAGGTCATGTTGCAACCTGATCCTGCTGGGCGCCCGACCGATGTGGAAAGTTCAGATTCCCGTCCCTTTCCCCCCTCCTGCCCCGAACATCACGAGACCGCCCCCGCCCCTACAGGGCATCTGAGGTCCTGGGACAATGGCCGTGGCCTCTCACCCCAGCCCCTCCCCTAAACCCCCTCCCCGCTTTCCGGGCCACTCTCTTCCTTCCAGCTTTCTGGTTTTTTTTTTTTTTTTTTTTTTTTTTTTTTTTTTTTTTCCTGGCAGAACCAGGGAATGAACTCAGGCCCTTGTGTTTGTTGGGGAAGTGCTTATTCCACTGAGCTATCTCCCCAGCCCCACTTTCTGCTATCTTGCTCTGCTGCTGTTGGCTGGCCAAGGTCCCAACCCGTCCCACCAAGGGTGACCAAAAGGGGAGGTCCTGGGGATGTAACAAGTGAGACAGAGCACACCTCAAGAACTGCTATCCACCACAAGAAGTTAAGGAGAGGCAGCTGGGGTGAAGAGGGCTTCATCTTGACCCAATTCCCAGAATATTAAATCCCCCTTCCTGAGTGGGTAGCTAAACACGAAGAATGGAGGTGCCTCAGGCTTCCAGAGACTTTGTTTCCTCCTTTTGGTAAAGAAGAAAACGGCCTTGGGTTGGGACAGCATTTTAGCTTTAGAATGTTCCTGAGTTAAGAACCATAATCCAGTGAGGCTGAAGCAGGAGGATCACAAGTTCAAGGCCAATCTGGGCTACAAAGTGAGACCTTGTCTTAAAAAAGTAAAGGGTTTCCCTGCAGGGAAGAGTGTCTTGGAAACCAAAGGTCCCATGAAAGGACTAGATAGGAAGGGGGTGGCTGGACAGGGTCCTGATGGTGTAGGGAGGAAGTGGGCCTTGGACCAGGGGGAGGACAGCCTGCAGGGACCCAGCAACCTAGTTCTTTGATGTGCAAGGTGGGGAGTAGGAGGAAGTTTCTAGATTCTGTTCTGGGGGTTCTAGGGTTGGAAGCTCCAAGTTAGGTTACAAAGTTTAAAAAAAAAAACTACCTGCAGATGGGCAGAGCTAGCTGGGGAAAGTGTGGCCTCAGGGACAGCAGGACCTCCTGGCTGTCTAGTGGGGCTTCCTGCATGTTCAGCAGCTGGGCAGTTCTGAAGATTCCGTAGCCCGTGACCAAGTCCCCCATCTTTCCCTTGTCACAAGGAGCTTTTGAACCTTGGCCCTAGGCTTTGGGCACCCAGCTGGGCCATTCCCCTCCCACCCATCCACCCACCCACCCACCCAACCAAAGCTTTTCCTCAAAGGCTTGGCTATTGTTATTGTGTCCCCCAGCTGTGGCTGGGCCTCCCACCTCAGCAGGGAGGTGGAGGAGGCCAGGCAGGCTGGGTGGCGCTTTGGGTAGTCAGTGGGCTGGGAGGTTGCTGGGATACAAGCTGGTGACAAACTCAGGAGTGCCCTGACCAGGTGTCGTAGAAGAGCCTGGCTGAGGAGGAACAGATCCTCCGCACCACCATCTATGTCTCCTTACCAGACAGATGGTGTTTATCCAACTGAAGGATGGAGGGGACCAGCCTGCGGGGCAGGACCCTGGCTGTGTTCTATTTGGGTAATCAGGCCTGTTGTTCCCTGAGATGGCAATTCCTCCCCTGGGCCCTGGAGCTGCCACCCCTCCCCACCCAGAGCAAACACAGGAGCTTGGAGACCAGAGAGGAGAGGAGACCCAATGAGCCATACACCCGAGGCGCTGCAGGGAGCACAGCTGGGAGGACAGATCCTGCCTCTGCATGTGAGCTGAGCTTGAAGAAGGGCAGAGGACTCCTGTGCAGACATGGCCTCTAGACCCTGCGAAGAGGTGGGAGACCCAGAGGAGCCCAAGACACCAAGTATCTTGGCCTTGTGGGTCAGCTTCATAGTGGCATCGGACTTGGCTTATACAGTTTCCATAGTCAGGTCAGCACTCCTAAGCCCTGGCACTCCATGAACTTTGCTTTTTTGCTTATTTATTTGTTTTTGTGGTACTGGGAATTGAACCCAGGACTTTTGCACTGAGCTGCATCCCCATCCCTTTCTAGTTTTCATTTTGAGACAGTCTCACTAAGTCACTAAATTGCCTATGTTGGTTTTGAATTTGTGATCTGTCTGCCTCAGCCTCACTTTCAGGCATCAGCTGGGATTTCAGGCATCTGCCTCCTAGGTTGGGTCACCCCATGAGCTTGGTGCCCATGAGGGTCTGAGGATGCTGTCTCTCCTCTGTCTGTCCTTGGGGTCTGATGGCTTGTTGCATTATGATGCTCCTGGAGAGGGCCCACCTTCCAGCTTAGTCTGGAGTGCCATTCTGGGATGATAAATCACAGACACAAAAAAAGTGCTGGCTGTTCTGAGGCCACTGCTGGGGAACAGGCCTCCTCTACATCCTCAAACTGTCCCCAGCACCCAGGCCTAAGGGGGCCATGAAGACATAGAGAAAAAGCTACAGGCCCCTCATGTGTCCCTGCCATGTAACCTTGGGTACACCTCTTTCCCTTCTTGAGTCTCAAGGTCAGTTGTTTAGTTGTTTATGTGTTTGCTTGGGACAGGGTCTCATTGGCCTTGGAACTCACTATGTAGCCCATGCAGGCTCTGTACCACTGAGCTAAATCCCCAGCCCCTCTCTATGTAGCCCAAGCTGGCCTTGAACTCAGTGCAGTCCTCCTGCCTCAACTTCCTGTGTGCCAGTTGTCCCAGCAAGGAAAATCATTAAATAAGAAATGCAAGGGGAGATGGAAAAATAGAATGTGTTTTTAAGTAAAAGACACATTTGTGTGTGTGTGTGTGTGTGTGTGTGTGTGTGTGTGTGTGTGGGACTGGGCATTGAACTCAGGCCCTTGTGCTTCCCAGGCAAGCGCTTATTCTACTGAGCTATCTCTCTGGCCTCTAGACATGCTACTATTAAGGTGCTTCAGACTCCTCCCCCTTGCTTCAAATGTGCTGATCCAAGTCTTCACTTCTGAAGTAGTTCTGGAAGTTTTCTCTTTTAAGGGTCTTTGCGAAGTATGATTTAAAAATGCAGTATGCGCTGCTGCCAAGTGCCATCCAACAGAAAGGCAGAGCTGTAAAAACACGCTGGTGTACCCTCCTCCACCTTATCCATGGGAGCTGGCGTCATGGGACTTCTGGCTGTTTACCAAGGTCAAAATGAAGATGAAAGAGAAACGTGTTGAGCGGGACATTAGGGCAGTCACGATCGTGCGGCTAAGACCCCTGTGAAAGAGGACTTCCAGAACTGCTGCAGAAAGTGCCACGAGTGATGGGATCTCAGCATGCTAGAAGGGAGGGGAAGTGTTCCCAGGGGAACTCACAGCAACGGGCTCTTGCTGGGATCATTTTAAAAAATTTAAACACATGTTGTATTTCTCAATCATACTTCCTAGGTCCAAGGCCTCTCCCCACTTGGCCTAAGAGAAAGGAACCTTTGGGCCACATACGACCTTGTGGTTCTGAGCCTTGAGCTGACAAGGCAGGCACAGCCCAGCTGTGGCTTGGGGAGCAGATGGACAGGCAGGGACAAATGGTGGCTGCCTAGGAGGGCATGGTAGACACCAGGGTAGGAACTTCAAGTAGGTAGTTGAGTGGCGGGATCTAGGGATACCTCAGATTCCACCCTTAGACGGAAGCCTGGTTGCCACCAACGTGAGAGCCCCTGTGTGCAGAGCTCCTTTTTCTTGTCCACACCCAGCCTTACCCTCCCTCTCCCCTACAGCGGCAAGCTGGTCTCACCCAAGTGGAAGAACTTCAAAGGCCTCAAGTTGCTGTGCCGGGACAAGATCCGCCTCAACAATGCCATCTGGAGAGCCTGGTACACTCAGTGTGAGTGGGCACCTCAGGCCCCTGGCGGCCGGGAGGACCTCGCCCCAGGCAGGGGACTACTCGCAGAAACCCTCAGGGCCTCGGGGTGACCAGGACCCCAGAGGGTCTCAGGAAATGTGTCTATAGTGGCTTTTCTCATGAATCCAGGCACAGCAAATGGCGCAGCTTGGAGTAGGCAAAGAGACCAAGTGTAGGGGTGCATGCATGTGAGCTCAGTGCTTTGGGAGGCTGAAGCAGGAGGATCTCGGGTTCAAGTTCAACCTGGGCAACTGAGTGGCTTAGTGAGGCTCTGCATGGATGTAGCTTGGTGCAAAAGCCCTGGATTCAGCTTCCTGAAGTGCTAAAAAGAAAAAATAAGCTGAGATGTGGGAGGTGGACCGGCCCATTCTGCCTTCAATTCATGCCAGGTGCCTCAGATGCCGAGGGATAAGGCCACATGAGGTCATGGGAGGCAGTGCACTACCTTTGTTGTGGGGGGGACCATAGAGGGTCATGCACAAGTCTCCACCAGCCTGATGAAGTCTTTACTGAATGCCCAGCAGTGTCCCCAACATGGACTTTTGGGAGAGGAGGCACCAAGAGCCCCTGTGGCATAGGGCCAGGACCCTGGCCTTAAGAGTCACCCAGAACAGTTTCCCCATCCTGTCTCTGGCCTTTCCTGGCTGTGTGACTTCAGGCAAGTTGCCTAACCTCTCTCAGTCTGTTCCTTTATCTACAAAACGGGGATGAATAGTCCTACCTGGCACAGTGCACATGGGAACAAGAGCTCTCCACAGGCCTAGCTAGCATTCACTCACCATTCAGGAAATGCTGTGTGCCTGTAATGGCCCACACCTGCCAACCCAGCACTGTGGAAAGCTGAAGCAGGAGGGTCACAAGTTCAAAACCAGCCCAGGCCACTTAATGATTTCGTGAGACCTCATCTCAAAATAAAAATTAAAAAAGGGCCAGAGATGTAGCTCCAGATGAAGGACTTTGGCTCAAGCCCCTGTACCCAAACAAACAAACATACACCTCAAGGAGGTCACAGCCATCCCTCAGGGGGACAGCCCCCTGCCGCCGGACACAGCGGCTGAGAGGACGTGGCCTGGCTGGCCTGCTGTAGACCCTGGCCAGCTCTGTTAGGTCTCTCACAGGCTCAAAGCTGCATTGAGCCTGGACCACACAGCCTGGGTCGGGGCTGGGCTCCAGTCGCTGGGTCCTCTCAGGCACAGGAAGGAGTGTCGTTCTGGGATCTGTGTATCTAGTGCCTGGCACTTTCAGGATTCTTTAGGGCATTCTTGAAACTCTCTAGGGTGGGCATCTTGGTGGTGGAGCCCCTGAGGCTGACAGCAGGTAACCTGTGGGGAAGGTGCAGGGCTCTGTGTGGGTCCTGGCGCCAAGCCTCCCCCAGGACAGGCAGGTCCTGAGGCTGTCCGGGAAGTGGGAGCCGCCTGCCTTTTGGATGTCTTCCCAGAGTTCTGTCACTTCTGAGAACTTGTGTCAGAGGCTGAGGCTAAACTAGGAAGCTGATATGCGGGGGAGCCAGAGCCTGGGCACCCCAGGCTGCCTCGTCCCCTCCAAGCAGCAGGGAACCCAACCCTACACTTCCCTCCGTCCTGCCTGCCTCCCTCCCTTCCTTCTTTCCTTCCTTTCCTCCTTTCTCTCTCTCTCTCTCTCTCTCTCTTCTTTCTTTCTTGTGGCATTAGGGATTGAACCCAGGACCTTTACCCCTGAGCAGCAGCACATCAAGCCCTTTTTATATTTTAATTCTTTTATTTTGAGATGGGTCTTGCTAACTCTATAAGTTGCTGAGGCGGGGCTCAAAGTTTCCATCTTCCTGCCTCAGCCTCTCTGAGTGCTGGGCTGCCAGGTGTGTGATGCCAACCCGGGAGAGGTCCGTGGGGTCCTTACCCAGACAGAGCTAGGTTTGAGCCCAGTCCTCTCAGGCCTGTGGGAAAGGCTGCCCCTCCCCGAGCTGAAGCTAGTTTGTCTGTGAGACGGGGGTCCCAGCAGGTCTGGCATGTGAAGTCGCTGTGAGCTTTCAGGGACCCCACCTGTTTCACAGCCCTGAGCCTTGCTCAAGGGCTCTCGGGCTGTAGGCAGTGGGGCCTGAGGCTGGATACTGCCACCATGGTGGCCGTACACAGTGGGCTTGTTACAAAGTGCTTCACCTGGGTCTGGTGCCTGTAAGCCTAGCACTTGGGAGGCAGAGGCAGGAGGATCTCCATGAGTTCAAGGCCAGACTAGGCTCCGTAGCAAGACTTGGTCTCAAAAACAAACAAACAAAAAAAAGGAACAAAGTCAGCACCTCCCGCCACCCTAGACTGCACAGTCTGAAGGTGGGCCACAGGGAGGGGGGCACACTGCTGGTGAGGCCCCCCATTCATCCTCCCTGCGTTCTCATGACCCGCATCTCAACCAGGAAGGGCCCCTTGGCCTGCCCCGCATGTGGGTGGCTTCCACACCCTTCTTTCCTGCCCGCCTCAGGCACTCTCTCCTCTTCCTCCCAGGCACTTTGCACCTCTCTGGGGAAGGAGGACTTTCCACCCGCTTTATCTGCAAGCTGTCTATTTGCTCTCCTTATCAGCCCGCTGAGCTGTGAGCTATCAGGCCCTGATTCATGTGGATCCCCACGCCTGCATCTGTCCCCGTGAAGGAGGAAAGGGCTAGAGAACGGAGGAGCTTATCAGGGCAAAGCCAAGCCTGTGCCAGCCTAGGAAGCCACCTTGGCACAGCCCGGCTGTCCAGAGCTCGAGGACCCTGGGTGGGGATGGGGAGGCCCTGGCTGGACCCCGGGTTCTCTGGGGGCCCTGGTGTCACACCCTCTTTGGGAACCCACACCCCCATGGCTCCAGCAGCCAGGCGCAAGCCCCTGCAAGCCCCTCCGCCAGTCCTGCGTGCCCATTGGGAAGTGTCCTTTAGGGCAGAGCTGGGTAAATGATGCCAGAAGCCCTAATAAATGCTCCTGTGGTCCCCTCCTCCGTGTCATCAGTCCCAAAGGAAACTGGCTGAGGCCAGATGGAGTCTTGTGGTCTAGAATAACAAGGGTTAGGATTAGGGCTCTTCATCAGGGTTGCCTCAAAGTGTGCACGTGCGTGCGTGCGTGCGTACGTGCGTGTGTGTGTGTGTGTGTGTGTGTGTGTGTGTGTGTGTGTGTGTAGCTCTGAGCTGAACACAGGGCCTTGCACACAATAGGCACTGAGGACTAGGCCACACCCTTAATGAAGGTCTCCTTTGTGCCCTGCTGTGTGGGGAGGTGCGAACCTACAGAGACTTGACAGCAGGAAGGGTCAGATCAGGACAGGATCCTGGGCCTTGGGCAGATAGAAAGCTTCCGTGGGGAGCCCTGGGCTGACAGGAAAGAGGACTCGAGGAGAGGAACACACACACACACACACACACACACACACACACACAGGGCCAGAAGGTGGGCTTGGGGCTTCCGCATGGGAATCAGAGGAACAGGTGGAAGGCAGGGCAAGGAGGAGCTCAGAAACCAAGCCGGGGGGTGCAGTCCTCCTCCTGGGACCCCAGGCAGACACACAGGTTTCAGACGTGCTGCAGGAAGAAGGACTGCAGAGTGTGAGGCCAGAGTTAGGTGCCATGGAATTGAGTTTGTCTTTCAACTGGATGAGGAGCGCTAGTAACTGGTTGGGACTTCATTTTGTTTGTTTATTTATTTTTTGTTGTTGTTGTTGTCCTTTCGAGAGGTTTCACTATGCAGTTCATGCTGGCCTTGAACTCACTGTGTAGCCCTGGCTGGTCTTGACCTTAAGGTGATCCTCCTGCCTCAGCCTCCCAAGCTGGGATGATAGGTGTGCATTGCAGTACCCAGTTTGTTGGGACTTCTTATGACTTTTGGGTCAGGTTGGACCCAGGTGGAGGTGGAAAGAGGCATTGTGGGAGAATTGAAGGTGGGTGCTCAGAGGAGGCAGTGTTCCATGAAGGCCAGCAGGAGGAGGGGATGGGTGGGAAGACGTGCTGGGCTTCAGGGGTGAGGAGCAGGCAGGGCTGTGCAGGTGAGGGGCAAGTGACACCCCTAGAACTGGGACAGAGTGAAGATGTGCAGAGGCGTAGGAGGGAAGGGTGAGCTTGGGGGTTAAGGAAAAGGCTGGAATGGCGAGTGGGCTGAAGGGAGTCTGGAGAGAGGGCAGGACTGGAGAATGAGGTGTTGAGGGGCTGGGATCAGGGCTGGGTAGGCGGCAGGTGGGACATGTATCTGGGCTTGTCCTCTGGGATGACCATGTCCTGAGGATAAGCAAAGGACCCTGGGACCTGTGCCCCATAATCCATTCAGCAATCATTGCCTGCACCTCTGCCATGCTCCCTAAGGAAGCAGAGATATAGAGGTGAAAGATCACCAGGTGTAAGCCTGTGATTTCAGCACTCTAGGAAGCCGAAGCAGGAAGATTTCAAGTTCAAAGCCAGTGTGGGCCCTTACAGATCTGGCAGGGACCTAGCGAGAAATTGTCTCAGTTTTTTGTTTGTTTATTTAGGACAGAGTGTACAGGGTGTGCAGGGTCTCACTATGTAGATCGGACTTATAGTGATCCTCCTGTTTACAGCTTCCCAAGTGCTGGGATTACAGGTGTGTGCCATCACTCCCAGCCACTCCCAGCCCAGTCTCAGTCAATCTCGGTCTCAGCAAAATCCCGGCAACTGCATCAACCTAAGCAGGCGCTTTAATACACTGAGCTATTTGGCCAGCCCACTCAAATTGAAATCAATCAATCAATTGGAGTGTTGGGTATGTAGGTTAGTTCAATCACCAGTGGGGGTGGAGGCGAGATTGTGGGGGGCCAGGCAGGCTGGAAGACTTCGTGGAGCCCGTGGCAGCGCTTAATACCAGCACCCAAGGCAGGCAGGACTGCATCGGATGCCCCTTGAGTCTCGGTCCCCTTGGGGTTCAGAATGAGGGCTGAGTGCCCCTGACCGGGCCCGCTTCTCTCAGATGTGCAGCGACGGAAGAGCCCGGTGTGCGGTTTCGTGACACCCCTGCAGGGGTCTGAGGCTGACGAGCATCGCAAACCCGAGGTAGACCCGGGGCGGCACCCACCTCTGTCTGGAGAGGGGAGGACCTGGCAAGGGAGCAGCGCCCAGTGTCGCCCCTCCTTGAGCCCCCGTTCCCACCGTCTCCAGGCTGTCGTCCTAGAAGGGAATTACTGGAAGCGGCGCATCGAGGTGGTGATGCGCGAGTACCACAAGTGGCGCATCTACTACAAGAAGCGGGTCCGTTGGGGCCCCGTGGAGGAGTCCTGGGCTCCCCGGCCCCTGTTAGCTCCCCAACCCAGCGCGGACCCTCCCGGAAGTTCTGGTCGGACAGCGCCACCGTGTGACCACAGGCTCTCCTTGCAACCTGCTTACTCACTAGGGTGCTAGGGGTGGGGGAATCCCTGGATGGCATGCCGGGAGGGCCCCTTAGGGAGGAGACTCATTGTGCACTTCTGTCCCTGCAGCTCCGTAAGCCCAGCAGGGAAGGGGATCTCTTGGCTACCAAGCAGGTGGGTGCTGCGTAAGTCCCACAGTGCAGGAAATCTGGAATCCCTAGGTAGGTGGCATGTAGTGACAGTTTCCTCCTCAGTGGCTGCAGCGTCTGGGCAAGAGAGTGGGAAGCAGGGGAACGGTCGTGGCCACAAGCCTCCTAGGTGATGCTTTGAGCCCTTTCCCCTTGAGAGGCAAAGTCGTGGGCAGACCCTCAGGGAGCACCTGAGCAGGTGACAAGAGGTATGGGAGACGGGGCACCTTAAGGACCCCGGTTCCCGACAGAACAAAGTGCAGTGGCAGGAAGAAGACAGGGCAGTTGGTAACGGCCCATGGGCCACCTCAGCCTTGCAGGTAGCAGACCCGGGAAAGCTGGGGTGTTGAGTCTCAGGGGCCGGAACAGAGATCAACCGCTGTCTTGCCCAGGTGGAAGGGGGGTGGCCACCGCCAGAGCGATGGTGCCAGCAGCTCTTCTCCGGCGTGGAGCCTGGCGGGCGGCAGCTCCTGGACCTCGACTGCTTTCTGTCCGACATCTCCGACACGCTCTTCACCATGACACAGCCCAGCTCTTCGCCCCTGCAGCTGCCTCCCGAGGATGGTGAGGGCCTGACTCTGGGCATCGGGCTTGAGCACCTAAGATGGGGACGGGGACAGGGGTAGGCACCCCAGCTCTACCCTGCCTATTGCTCCTGACACTGCTCCTCCAGCCTACATCAGCAATGCTGACATGATCCAGCCTGACCTGACGCCCCTGCAGCCCAGCCTGGATGACTTCATGGAGATCTCAGGTATGGCAGGGTCCTTCCCAGGGAGGGACAGCTGGGGTTAGCCAGATATCCAGTGGGGAAGGTGATGTGGGGGATTTCTGAGTAATCCCAGACTCCTTGACCTGAGTCTGGGATGCAGATACATCATTTTGCCCCCTTAGATGAGGATAGGGCCACTAGGGACCAGGTGACCCAGACCTTGAGGCTGCAGGAAAGCTGGGGATGTGGTGCTCTCTCTTAGCAGGATCTGTTTGCTTCTACTTACTATTTACATCATACATTTATAAACATATTTATTAAAGAACAGTCCAAACATATATGCAGGCCGGGGAGATAGCTTAGTGGAATAAGCGCTTCTCTGACAAGCACAGGGGCCTGAGTTCAATCCCTGGTTCCACCAAAAAAACAAAAAACAAAAAAAAAAAAAAAAAAAAAAAATATTTTTTTTTTTTTTTTTTTTTTTTTTTTTTTTTTTTTTTTTTTTTTTTTTTTTTTTTTTTTTTTTTTTTTTTTTTTTTTTTTTTTTTTTTATCTCTTTTTGTTCTTGTTTTTGTTTGGAGACAGGGTCTCCCTATGTAGTGCACACCAGCCTTGAACTTGCTTATGTAGCCCAAGCTGCCCTAAAACTCATGGCATTGGTCTTGGGTCAGCCTCCCGAGTGCTGGGATTACAGGGGTATACCACCACATCCAGATTTTCTTTGTTCTTTTTTTTGAGACAAAGTCTTGTTACATGGTTCAGGCTGGCCTTGACCTCTTGGCAATCCTCTTGCCTCAGCCATTTGAGTGTTGGGCTTGCAGGTGTGCACCACCATATCTGGATCATAAAGCATTTTTGTAAAGCAGTGAGTCTTCTGCCTTCCCTCCCACCCGCCCCAGTGCCGCCAAGTTTCTGGGGTTCTGCTGTCTTCCCAGAGGTAGTCATACCCATGTACCAGACCAGGACATCTTTGTTTCACAATGGACTCTTTCCTACCTCGTTTTACTCGCCGTGCCGTAGATCTTGCTGACTTTCTCTGTGTGCAAGCATTTAGGGCCTCCAGAACCACGCTGCGGGATAGGTGGACATCAGGGCTAGCCCAGCTCACTCAAGGCCCGGAGGACAGAAGGAGGGTCTTTGGCCTTGAAGCCTTGGTTCAGCGATCCTCTAGCTCTTTCCCCATAGGGTCTTGGGCCTGTCAATAAAGAATAGAGGCCTATGGGGCGGGGACTCGGGAATGAGGAACCTCCCCCAGCCCTGGGCGGGTGGGGGCTTGTCAGGGGCAGAAGTGTTGATGGCGTTGCCCTCGGAGCAGAGCAGCCAGGGAGGATGGCCGCCCCGTTTGGGCACGCAGACCCCTGGCACAGGTAGGAACCCACTGTGCCCATCTGGGCTGTGGGCGAATTCCAGAGATTGGGGCTGGGTGCCGACTGCTCACTTTCTAGGAGGTGCTGGGTGGAGGCACATGGGTTCCCTTGCAAGTGTTGTATTCACTGGTGCCACTCTAAGAGAGCCTCCCTGGAGAGGCTGGGCCAGAGACTGTGAGGAGCAGAACGAACGCGGTGCACCAGAGGCTGGACAAGGCCTGGGCACAGAGAGGAGGCCCCAGGATTTGGGGCCTGGACAGAAGGGGCTGCTCTCAGGGCAGGGTAGAGACAAGTGGGTAGTCATGAGAGGGCGGCTCGGACTCAGGGGAGAGATGCACTTGTCACCCCATGCCCTTCGCCCTTGACAGGCTCAAGCCCTGGGGCTAGACAGCAGTACTGAGCAGGGAGTCTGGTGTGAGGCGGATTCTGAAGCCCTGGACCTTGGGCAGCTTATTGAGGAGGTCCTTGGTCCACGGAGAGACAGGGTAGAGGGTCAGTGACCCCTGCCTGGTTCCTACCATTCCTCTGTGAGAGAGTGGCACAGCACACAAGAAGCCACCCTCTTAGTCGGGCGTGGGGTACATGCCACCTGTAACCCTAGCACTCTGGGAGAGGCTGTGGCAGGATTTCAACTCTGAGCCCTGCCTGGGTAGTTTAGTGATTTAGTGAGAACCTGTCTCAATAAATAAATAAATATATAAATAGGTGGGTATATAGCTTAGTGCAAAGGCCCTGGGCTTTGAAAAAAAAAAAAGAAAAAGTTCTAACCAGACTTCTGACCAGATGTGGGAAAGACATGTGGGCACAGAGCAGAGATGTACACACCATGCTATCACAGCCTACAGGGACTCAAAGTGGACATGGGGACAGACACCTAGGGAGACAGGAGGAGGCTCTGTGTATGACACCTAGGCCCAGGTCTTATGACGAGCACAGTGACCTAAGACAGACAGACAGATGACAGGCACACCCACACCCATGCATTCACATGCACATACACAGCCAATCCTGTAAGTCCTGGTTTCCGTGTGATCTGCTCTAATACTCTCCTGGCAGGGGCCTTGGAGGGAAGTGGGGGGCCCACACCAGGCCAGGTGCGAGCTGGCACAGGGGTCTTGGGTCTGACCAGCCTTAGTGGCCTCAGAAACTGGCACTGGCTGGCCAGGGTCAGAGAAAGGTGCCAGGAAGGGAGCGGGTAGGCAGGCGGGCGGCGGCGGCCAGCCCCAGGATGTGGTTAGGCCACAGGCAGCTGCTTCCCAAAACCAGAATAGCCTGGGGCTTACACAACTCGCACCCCAAACACTCCAGCTGCCCGCCCCCCGGCTCCTTCAGGCTTCCCAGCCTCTTTCGCTCCTGCCCCCAGCTGGGCTCCCTTGGACCTTCAGCCTACCCAGGCTGTGTCCTTACGCCCCCCCCCCCGACCCCTTTCCTGGAGTCTGCCTTCCTGACCTTGGGCACCCCCGACTCACCCTATACTCCCACCCTGAGGCTCCTCCCCTGCATTCCACACCATCCCCTCATAGGCCTTCTCAATGAGCCCACTTTCTTGACAGAGCTAAGGGACGGGTGCCGAGCTTGGGGCCACAAAGGCAGGTTGCTGTCTGGGGACCCTGCTTACCACCTCCAGCCCCTGCACCCCAGCCTTTGGTTGTCTTCCCGAGCCCAGGGAAACCCCCTCCTCCTGGACCCAGCCCCAAGGCCAGCATGAACCCTAATCACCATCACCCTGTGTTACAGGTTTCTTCACCAATTACCGTCCTCCACAGACACCCGCAGCTTCAAACTTCATGGAGTCCCCCAGCTTCAGCTCCATGGCTGACTCAAGCCTCAGCAGTGCGATTCTGGCTCCAGGGGCTCCCCCAGCTTCCTCAGGGTTGCCCCACCTCCCAGGACAGAGCCACCTGCAGGTGAGCTCACCTGCTGCAGCAGCCTGCCAGGGTCACTTCCAGTCCTGCCACAGCAGGGGTTGCTGGGCCCTTCCAGAAAGCCCAGTCTCCAGAGTGGTAGGGCAGGAGGTGCACAAAACAGAACTGGGCAAGTTGAAGGCAGGTTACAGAGAACTCTGGGACCAGGCTGGGAATTCCGGACCTTCGTGAGCTGGTTAGGTTTGGGCAGAAGAGTTTGGTAGAGGAAAAGCTAGTCAGAAGGAATTGCTGGAAGGAAAGCTTCACAGGCAGGAAGCTGAGCACTTGTTTAGGAAACTGAATGGACCATTTCAATCAAACAGTCTGGGGCCCAGTTCCCATGAGCCTCCTTGCTGCTGCCACCATGGACTATACAGGTGCTATGATAGACAGTTAGGTGCCTCTCCCCTCCCCTGCACCACACTCTGGGCTCCATGCTAGAAGGGCTGTGCAATGTTCCCCACTGGCTCCTCAGTGCCTAGCACAGACCAGGAACATAACAGCCCTCAGTAGACATTGTGCAGTAAGTGAGCCAGTGGATGGGTGAGGGTAGGAGTGTGTTGTAGGCAGTGGTACATCTGTGTGTGGACTGGTAAACATACAGGTAGACCATGGTTTGTTGTGTGGGCAGGCTTGTGGATGGATTTATAGCTATGTAAGTAGGTTGATGGATCGATGAAGAGGCCGGTGGAACGACTGATGAATGTACAGCTGATGGATGGGTAGATGGAGTATGGGATATCTCAGATGAGCGAATGAGTGAATTATGGGTGAGCTGGTAAATAGCTTAGTACATGGTAAACTGGTGTTGGGTTAGGTAGGTGAACTAGCTTAAACCAGGGATGGTGGTGTGTGCCTGTGATCCCAGCACTTGGGAAGCTAAGGCAGGTAGGTCATTGTGAGTTTGAGATCAGCCTGAGCTACAAAGTGAGCTCAAGGCCAGCCTGAACTACCCAGTGAGACCCTCTCTCAAAAAGACAAAAAAAAAAAAGAAAGAGAAAGAAAAAGAAAAGAGAAAAGAAAGTAGCTCACAGCTGAGAATAACTAGGTAAATGGAGAGAGGATGGATGGATGGATAAATGATAGATGAATTGGTAGATGAATTAGTGGATGGATGGATAAAGAACAGATGAGTGGATTGCTTGGCAGCTGGAGTGCTGGTTAAATGAGTAGATAGAGCAATTATTTGGCAGATGAGTAGATGTGCAGGAAGATTAATGGGTTCTGTTTTTGCACATAAAGGCATTCCAGTCACTCTGCTCATTAGTTATAACTTCCTCGTGCACATGTGCGCTCGTGCACTTGTGCTGGAACGCAAGGATCCTTGCTCCTGTCCCTCCCCAGCACCCAGCCCAGAGCTCAGCAAGGACAGGAGGCTGCCCGAGTGGCTGCAGGCGCAGCCCTCTCCCCCACTGAGTGTCTCTATACCCCAACCCAGGCTCGGAACAGCTGCCTTGAGCCCTTGGACCCCAGCGCCTTCCTGAGTTCTGATTTCCTCCTTTCGGAAGAGCCCAGGCCCAAGCTCCCACCGCCTCCTGCACCACCACCCCTCCTCCCATACCCTGATCCTGACAAGCTGCAGGTCCTGCAGCCCTGTACCCCATCTCCCTTCCCTCCCGTGGCTTCAGCCCCTGTTTTGCTGCAGGAAGAGCCCCTCTTCTCAGCCAGGTTCCCCTTCCACACAGCCACGCAGGCCCCAGGAGCAACCCCACTGCCTTCTCCCACAGCCTTCACAGCCAGCCGGGCAGTGCAGCTGACCCCTGGCCCTGGCCTGGGTCCTACCCCCTTCCCCATAGACCCTCTACCCTCAGGGTACCCACAGCCCAGCTTCTGCAGTCCCTTTGCAGCACCTCGGGGGGTGCGGTCCAGGGGCGAGACCCCTGCCCCATCCCCCAGGGAACGGAAAGCCAGCCCCCCCACCTTGGCCCCTGCCATCTCCCCAGGCAGCAACCCCTGCCTCACCCAACTGTTGAGAGCAGGTAAGAGGGGACGGGGTGTTGGACACCAGGCCTGGGAGGAGGTGCTAGGGGGCAGTGGGGCGTTTAGGAACAGGAGGGGGTTCCCAGCAGGAATGGGGTTGGGGCAGCTCCAAGGCCCCTCACAGTCCCCCTGTGCACAGCCAAGACTGAGCAAGCCCTGGAGCCACCACTTGTGCCTGGCGCTCTCCTCCAGCCCCCAGGGTCCCCGGTAAGATGGGGGGCAGGGGAAGGTGGGAAGGAGCCCAAGGCCTCAGCTCCAACTTTCAGCCCTCTGCACCCCAGCAGGAGACGGTCCCTGAATTCCCCCATGCCTTCTTTCCCCCACCCCCGGCCCCTACACCACCCCGGCCACCACCTGGCCCAGCCACCCTGGCCCCTCCAAGGCACCTGATCATCCCCAAAGCAGAGCGGCTGTCACCTCCAGCACCCAGTGGTAAGGACAGGTTACTGGGATTGGGAGGATCTAGGGGAGAGAAGAGAAGAAAGAAGGGGGAACTGTGCCTGGGGCCACAGTGAGAGGGACAGGACAGCAGGACCCTCTCGCCTGTGTGTGGGTCTGTCCAGGGGTCTGTCTGTCCCTGCCACAGGCAGTGAGCGGCGGCTGTCTGGGGAGCTCAACTGCATACCAGCCCCTGGAGCCCCGAGTGTGGGTGTCTCTCCCCCTCAACCTGTCCTATGCCGGGTCCGGCCAGATAACAGCAAGGTGAGCACTGTCGCCTGCCCCCAGATGGGTCTGCACCAGTTCTCCTGAGCTTCTTCCCGGGTTCACCCCTCGCTGTGCTCCCCAAGACGGAGAACCGGCGCATCACACACATCTCGGCCGAGCAGAAGCGGCGCTTTAACATCAAGCTGGGCTTTGACATCCTTCACGGCCTTGTGAGCACACTCAGCGCCCAGCCGGGCCTCAAAGTGAGCCCCCTGCCGGAGGGAGGGGGAGAGACACCCACACTCGGGGCTCCTAGGGTGCCCGCCCTAGGCCCTTCCTGGACCCTCCCAAGACCAGGCCACGCAATGTCGTGGCCTCCAGCACTGAGGCCTGCTCTGGCGGCGCTCGCAGGTGAGCAAGGCGACCACGCTGCAGAAGACAGCGGAGTACATCGCCATGTTGCAGCAGGAGCGTGCCGCCCTGCAGGAGGAGGCGCAGCGGCTGCGGGATGAGATCGAGGAGCTCAACGCCGCCATCAAGTAGGCTGGGCCCGGGCAGGTGCCGGGCAGGGGAGCAAGTGGCTGCCCGGCCCCTGGCCTCTGACCCACCCACGCCTGCAGCCTGTGCCAGCAACAGCTGCCCGCCACTGGGGTGCCCATCACACACCAGCGCTTTGACCAGATGCGAGACCTGTTTGATGACTATGTCCGGACACGCACACTGCACAACTGGAAGTTCTGGGTCGTATCCACACTTGGGGCAGTGGCCTGGAGGCAGCAGGGGGCAGAGGGTGAGCGGTGCAGGCTCACTCCGCGGACCTGGGAAGCAGCTCTGATTTTATGTCCCAAGCCACCCAGCTTCTGGGCCTATTGCCAGTAGCATTGCTCAGTAATGGGCTGAGGGCTAGGAGGGAGCCTGCACTGGGGAGCTGGCAGGCAGAGCCCCCAAGCAAGGGCCCAGGGACAATGTGGAATCCAGCCGTATAGTCCCAACACTCTGGGAAGTTGAGGCAGGAGAATCATAAGTTGGGAGTCCAGCTTGGGCGGTTTAGAGACTACCCAGACCCTATCTCAAAAGGAAAAATTAAAAAGGCTGGGGATCTGACTTGGTGCAAAGGTCCTGAGTTCAATTCCCAGTACTGGGAAAAACAAAGGCATGGAACCTACTCCCTTATCTGGCTAATGGCTTGGGTTCTTGACTAGGGCTCAGGTAGGGAGCCCGGTGGTGGAGGACAGTGGAGCAGGCTAGGGAGCAAGCAGGGGCAGGGCTGATAGCCAAGGCAGGGGAAGTGGGCAGCAGGAGTCCTCGTGGTTGAAGCTTACAGTGCCCAGCCCTTCCTCCCTGGTTGTTGTGCGCCGGGGGTCAGAGGTCTGCATGAGGTGGTGGGTACCACCTGGACCACGGGCCGCTCCTTGACCTGGGCCCAGTTCAGCATCCTCATCCGGCCTCTGTTCGAGTCCTTCAATGGGATGGTGTCCACAGCGAGCCTGCACAGCCTGCGGCAGACTTCACTGGCCTGGCTGGACCAGTACTGTTCCCTTCCTGCTCTCCGGCCCAGTACGTGAGGTCCCGCCCGCCCAATCCTAGGGGGTGCCAGGCTCTCTGCCCTGCCTGATTCCTCAGACCCTGTACCACACTCCTCCGCAGAGTGGCTACAGCCAGAGGTCCTAGGAGGGCGTCACTTGGACTTGGGCCCTGATCTCAGTGGGTGCCTCTCTCTGTCTCCTCAGCTGTCCTGAACTCTCTTCGCCAGCTGAGCGCCTCCACCAGTATCCTGACTGACCCAAGCCGCGTGCCCGAGCAGGCCACTTGGGCAGTCACAGAGGGCACCCAGGGCAAACCACTGTAGTCCTGGCACACCCTCCAGGTGCTCCCCTCCTACCCCAGGCCCTGGCTGGCACCTTCCTGGTGTCTCCGCCTCTCAGAGACAGACAAGCCAGGGAGTTCCATGCCTGTTCTGCCTCTGCCCCTGGTGACTTGAAACTTCTCTGAAGGGTGGGAACATGCAACCAGCATGGACCTGCAGCCTTGGCCAGCATGCCACCCGGTGACTCAGGGAGCTCAGGGGTGGGCAGGGGACAGCCCTATCTCTGGGTCACTTCTGCCTGCTCCCTTACGAACACCAGGCTCCTTCAGGGTGGCTTGTCCTGAACAAAGCCTGGGAGGGTTGATGCCAGAGAGGACTTATGCCAAGTCATCTTGTGTGTGTGTGTGTGCTTGTGTGAGTGGGTTTTGTAAAGACTTCTGGAACAATAAAAGCAAAAGCTCTCTGACCACCAGTGTGTTTCTGACTGCCAATGTGTCTTACTCTTGCATGAAAAGAGCTGGTGACAATAGTAGGTGGCTTTTTTTTTTTTTTTTTTTTTTTTTTGTCTTTTTGAGACAGGGTCTCACTATGCAGTTCAGGCTGGCCTTAAACTCACTTTATAGCCTAGGCTGGTCTCGAACTCACAACAATCCTCCTGCCTCAGCCTCCCAAGTGCTGGGATTACAGGCATGCGCCACCACGCCCGGCTAGTCAGGAGGTTCTGAAGGGCTCTATTACCTGCCTCGAAGCAGGCGGAGCTGGGCCCAGGAGTAGAAATAACAGAGCAATGGAAGAGGAACCATCCTGAGAGGAAATGTGCTGCTGCTGGACAGCTACAAGACTGAAACGTCAGGTGGGGGCTTGGGGTAGAAGGGTGCAAAGGCCCCAAGAATTGTTTCATTTATTCATTTAATAAATAGCGTCCAAGGGGCTGTTCCAGGCTGGGCGGTGGTCCTAGCTCTGTGGATCCTGCTCACTGAGGAAGCCTCCTCCATGGAGCCAGCTTCCGAACTCAGCCTCTTTGAATCTTCTACATCTTGAGGCCTCTGCAGATATTTTCAGATACAAGCAGCAGACAGCTGGGCGTGGTAGCGCACACCCTCTGGAAGGCTGAGGCAGGAGGATCGCAGAAACTTAATGTCTCAAAATAAAAAAATCCAAAATATCTGAGGATGTAGCTCACTGTGAAGACCTCTGTGCACAAAAATAAGACATCCCCTTGATAGTGAGTCTCCTTCTCTCCCTATTTATTTATTTATTTATTTTGTACCAGGAATTGAACTCTGGACCTCATGCTTTCCAGGCAGGTGCCATGCCACTGAGCTATGTCCCTGGCTAAGCTATATCTCTAAGATTTTTGAGACAGAGTCTTGGTATGTAGTTCAGGCTGGCTTTGAACTCACGATGGTGTCCATGCTGGCCTCAAACTTGCAGTGATCTTCCTGCCTCAGCCTCCCAAACACTGGGATTTCAGGTACTTGTCACCACATTCAGAAGTTGGGTCCCGACAGTCTGCTCTCCCTCCTCCCCTCAACCCCTGCACTTGGCTCCCCCCTCCCAGCCACACCCCTGCAGCTCTTCTGCTCCACAGAGCTCAGCTATGACAGTTCCTGCTGGTGAGATCCAGATGCCTTTGTGGCTTCTTCTGGGCTCTTGGGCCTCCTCCTCCTCCTCTTCTTCTTCTTCTTCCTCCTTCTCCTCCTTCTCCTCTTCCTCCTTTTCCTTCTCCTTCAGTACTGGGGATTGAGCCCAGGCCTTCTCCCTGAGTACATCCCAACTTAAAAAAAAAAAAAAATCTTTTTTTTTTCAGACTTCTAGGAAAATGGTGGAGAGGTAACCACCAATAAATCAACTTTCCCATGGTTTGGAATCCAGACACTGGAAAGTAATAATTTAGGGGGGGAGGAAAAAAGGGTAGAGAGGAAGGCAGAGGGAGCTGGGCATGTGGCACATACCCATGATCCCAGCACTCAGGAGGCTGAAGCAGGAGGATTACTGAGTTCCAGGCCAACCTGAGCTACATAGTGGGTTGAAGGCCAGCCTGTACTACATAGTGAGACCCTGTCTCAGATAGATAGATAGAAGATAGATAGATAGATAGATAGATAGATAGATAGATAGATAGATAGCTGAATGCCTGTGACCCAGGAAGAATCTGAAAGGAAAATTGGAGCCCACAAAGAAAGTGAAGAGCCAGACCTCAATGCAGAAAAAGGAGGAGGTGTCTGCACTTTCTCCCTAGCTCCTGGCTTATGGTGTGAGAAGGGCAGGCAGAACCTACAGACACAGTGAAAGCAGGTGACTCCAGAGGGCTGCAGGGAGAAATGTACAGTGGAATTGAGCAGGGGATGCTGTGCTTGACCACAGCTGGTGAGTGACTCCAGTCCACGTGACTGCCGTGTCCCCTGGAGAGGGCGCTTGGTTAGATGCCATCTTCAGGAGGGGCCAGCTGAACCTGGGACTCAGAGCAGCTGGAGTTGGCTTCATCTCAGGGCTCCCCAGTGTTAGAGTGCCACAGAAACTGGGTCACCCCAGGGGAGCGCACAGGAGGTGTCCAGGCCAGGGAGCCATGGTCAGGTGGGCAAGAGACACCCGGAGTGCTCTAAGACAAATGACTCAGGTACCGGCCCATGACTAGAGGTCAGGTTAGCCTGGACTCCTAAGGATCTGAAAGTGCCATATTCCTGCCACAAGCTTGCGATTCTCCAGCATGGATCTGGGCTCAGTCTATGATCTTTGTTTACCATCAACAGTAAAGCCACACCCTGAATTAGACACTGCTATAAAACTGTAGAGCCCAGAAGATAACCACAGGCTTGAAGTCACAGAGAAAAAAAAAAATTTGTCCATTTGCTTTTACGCTTTTTGACTGCGTGTGTGTATGTGCGAGCATTTGTCTCAGCTACTTTTCTCTCATTGCTGGGACAAAATACCTGACACCCAACATTAAGAAAGGAAAGGTTTCTTTAGCTCCTAGTCAGTGGTGCTTTCAGTCCTACTCTGCTGGCTCCAAGGCACGCAGCACATGGCAGAGGCCAGCCGTTCATGGCTGCAGAAGGCAGCGAAGGAGCCGCAGCTGCAGCTTCCCGCAAGCCTCTCTCTTCCATGCGAAGACTGGAGCTCCTCTGAGGTAGCGGCACGCAGAGCCCTGCCTCAGCTCCCTTTTTTATCCTTTTCATGCTGAGTCGCTCTAGGGCGGGCCCTCAGTGCCCCAGGGCAGCCTCCAACGCCCTCGGGAGGGTCTTTCATGCCCTCTTGGAAGGGCCTCCATGCCAGCCAGGCCAGTCAAGCTTCTGACTTCTGAAGTTGGCATGGTGTACCAACCATCACAGCACTGTTTTGAGTTGTTTTGATTTCTTTCTTTCTTTCTTTCTTTCTTTCTTTCTTTCTTTCTTTCTTTCTTTCTTTCTTTCTTTCTTCTTTCTTTCTTTCTTTCTTTCTTCTTTCTTTCTTTCTTTCTTTCTTTCTTTCTTTCTTTCTTTCTTTCTTTCTTTCTCTTCTGTCTTCTTCACCAGTTTCCTGAGGCTTGGGTAATCTAATATTCTTTTGTCCTTCAGCCTTATTTCTAATCTCTTTCTAAAATCTATTTTTTCCTCTTATCCCTTTTAAATTTTCTCCCTTTAGGATAAAATCACTGCACTGAGTGGATATTTATTGTATATAATTTTCTGATTTGCCTTAGTTTTTCTTAGATAATCATAAATCTTGTACCTGTGGTTAAAGGCAGCAAATTACTAGTTATCACAGCCTGGTATTTTCTAGTCTACACTGGCTGCTGTTATTACCAACTGCACTACTTTAGCCAAGGTGACACAGTTATTGGGATAAATTCATTTTCTTTATATGTCAATACCCAAATGGTCTTCAGGTCATACACAATACCATAGTCCAGTACCAAAGAACTGGGAGCTAGGCTATACAGACTTTTCATCCCTAATGAATTAAAGAGGCAGGATTTTCAGACAGACTCAGCTACAACTAGAGGACATCTCTGAAAAGCAATGACAAGGGTTGGGGAGATGGCTCAATAGAATAAGTGCTTGCCTGGCAAGTGCAAGGGCCTGAGTTCAATCCCCAGTTCCACCAAAAAAAAAAAAAAAAAAAGCAATAATTTTCCTGGCTGGGGAGATAGCTCAGCAGCATAAGCACCTGCCTAGAAAGAGTAAGGTCCCAAGTTCAATCCCCAAAAAGCACCTACCTTTCAAAGTTAATGGGAGGGCTGAGGATATAGCCTAGTAGCACAAGTGCCTGCCTTTTTTTCAATCAAAAAAGTAATGACTTCCTAAAGAAATCTTGATACTAGTGAGAAAGCTACCTGCTATATACAGTTTACAAACTTCAATGCAAAAAAAAAAAATTTTTTTAATAGAATGAAAAAACACAAGAGCAAGATGCAATCCACAAAACCTAATTGGCCCATGGAAAACCAATGGGCCACTGAGGTGGAAGAAATCAAAGGCCACTCAGATAAATTTCATATAATGGTAGCAGTGTAAGTAGCAAAATGGATGAATAAATATCTCGGTGAAACCAAAGCAGAGATAATTAAGGAAATGATGGCTTAGTGAATCTAGAACAGATAATAATTGCAAAATAGAGGAGCTAGGAAAGAAGAGGACTGGATTCCTTAACACAGACTCAAATAGAAATTCAGAAGATTAAGAGTTCTACTGAAAGTATACAAGGAAGAGCCAACCAGGCTGGTGGACTGTCAGAGTGACAGGACAGGGCATGGTTTCCAAGAACAGAAAATAAATTTGAGATACAGATAAGTGAATCATATTGCTACACATATAAGGCATAAAATAGTCAGGAGTCCAGAAATTAACATAAGAACAGAATATTAAAAGCTATTAGAGAAAAGGATCAAGTCAACTATAAAGAAAAACCCATCAGAATCACAGAAGATTCTGAGGATATAGCTCAGTGGCATAAGTGCGTGTCTGGCAAGCACAAGGTCCTGATGTTTGATCCCTGGTCCAAAAAAAAAAAGAAATCACAGCGGACTTCTTAACACAAACCCTTAAGTTAAGGAGCACTTGGAACAAAGCATTTCAAGCCCTAAAACAAAACAATCTCCAACCCAGACTGATATACACTACAAAACTATCTTTTAGCTGGGCATGGTGGCACATAACTCTATCCCAGCACTTGAGAGAATGAGGCAGGAGTTTGAGGCCAGCCGGGGCAACAAACTGAGTTCAAGACCACCCTAATTGCATAATGAGACTCTGCCTCAAAAAAAAAAAAAAAAAAAAAAAAAAAAAAAAAAAAAAAAAAAAAAAAAAAAAAAAAAAA
>PVKA01028120.1:0-29739 GCA_004027165.1 Ctenomys sociabilis
TTTCTTGCTTTCTCCTTCCTCCTTCTCCTCTCTCCCTCCTTCTTCTTCCTCCAGGGGAAGCCCGCTCATGGCTTTTGAACCAGTGGGCGTCCAACCCCGGAGTGCCACGTGGGCACAGCCGATAGGTCCAGGTACACGGAAGCAACGCCCTAGTCCTTAGCCTTAGCCAAAACGAGAAGTTATTTGCTATGGAGAGCATTCACCCCCAGGTGAGGATGAAAGAGGAAGCCAGCGCCTTTAAGATGTGGCTGTGTCTTTAAGCTCTCTACAATTCATAATAAAAACGCTACAGCAAATTGGAATAGATGGTCTCTATCAAGCTGATAAAAGCCATGTATGACAAAGCAGCAACCAACATGGTATTAAATGGGGAAATATGAAAGCTTTTGCACTAAAATCAGGAACAAGACAAGGATGTCCATTGTCACCACTCCTATTCAATATAGTTTTGGAAATATTATCAAGGGCAGTTAAACAAGCAAAATAAATAAAAAGAATAAGGGGAAGAAAGAAAAAAGTTTAATTATCATTATTCATAGATGACATGATACTATAAATAAAATGCTCCAAAACTCCATAAAAAGACTTGTATATTTAATAGCCACACTCAATAGTGCAGCTGGATTCAAGGTCAGCACTCAAAAATTAGTGGCACTGTGGCTCAGAGAGTAAATAAAATCTGCAAGGCAAAACAGATTCTGTGAAATGGAAAGAAACTATTGAAAGGGAAAGGGCATCTGGTATGAGAGAAAGAAGAAACAAGAAAGAAGAAAAAAAATATACATGTAGTTACACAGAATATCCTGTATAATTGTACTGATGATTTCTGCTGGTCTATTTTTTTTTTTTCAGGACTGGAACTGAACTTGGGACCTTGTGCTCATCAGGCAGGCACTTATGCCATTGAGTCATATCCCCAGTCCTCTGCTGGTCTATTGAAAGGAACAGTTAGTACTTATACTTGTTTTCTCTCTTCTTTTTAATTTTTTGAATAATTTGAATGCTTACATCTGGTATTCTGAACAATGAATTTGAAGACAATAATATACAATATAACAACTGTTGTTGAATTCCTATCATTTTGTTTAGTGAAATTCTATATCATTTCAATTTTTTTTACTATTTTTTATTCTCTATAAAATATCAGTAGCTTCCTTGTGAAAAACAAAGCCACTAAGAGAGAAATCAGGAAAACCACACCTTTCACAATAGCACCCAAAAGATGAAATATTTAGGAATCAACCTGACAAAGCAAAGAAAATATCTGTACATTAAAATTATAAGTACTCTGTGAAAGGGGTTCAAAAACAATAGGAGAAAATGTAAAGGTATCCCTTCCTCGTGGGTAGGAAGAGCCATGGTGACATTCCCAAAATTGATGTGTGGATTTAATTAATTTCCAATTAAAATGTTATTATCACACTTCACAGACTAGAGAAAATATTCCTAAAATCCATTTGGAACTAGAAGAGACCTAGACTAGCAAAAACAATTCTTGGCAACAAAGGCAAGGCAAGGGACATCATGATCTCTGACTGGAAACTATACCACATAACTACTATAATAAGAACAACATTTGCTGTCAAATAAACAGACTAGTGCATCAGGAAACAGATTAGAAAATGTAGAAATAACTCCAAACACATCAGCCACCTTATCTTTGACAAAGGGGCCAAATATATTCACTGGAAGAAAACTGCCTCTTTAATAAGTGGTGCTAGAAAAACTGTCTTTACACCCACTGAAGACTAAAACTAGATTCATGTCTATCTGTATGTACTAACCTAAATCAAAATGAATAAAAAATTTACATATTAAAACAAAAACTCTAAATCATCTGGAAAAAAGAACTGTTAGAACTCTTGAAGACCTAGGTATAATCAAAGATTTCATGAGCAAAATTTCAATTACATGGTATTTACTACAAAGACTCAACAACTGGGATATAGTCCTACTAAAAAGCTTTTGCACAGAGAAAGAAAGGACCAACAGGGTGAAAAGACAATCTATAAAGTAGGAGAACATTTCCAGTTGTCCCTTAGAAAAAAAACAAACTAATATCTAGAATGATAAAGTAATGGAAAAAATCAGACTATTCCAAAAATGAGCATCTGAGATGAAAGCCAACAGGCTAGCATTTAAGCTAGAGAAGAGAAGACAAGAGAAGGAGCTGCCGAACTTGAAGAGGAATGTTGAAGGTCTAAAACTGTAGATGGTGCGGCATTGAAGAGGAGGGGGTGCTCCGGATCAGGGGTCCTCATCACCCCAGTCAGCAGGGACGGCCTTTCAGAGCTGACTGTACTCCGCCACTTTTACTGGCAGACAGCAAAGGGAAAACTACAATACTTAACCTATTTTGTACAGCCCGCAAGTTTTCCCTGTCAACCATCCTATACATGTTGTAAAATTTTTAATTTATATTACAAGCTTAGATTTGCTGAAATAAATGACTTCATACATATGAAAAAAATATAATCTTCTCAGAAGAAGAAAATAGAAATGGCAGATAAATGTATGAAAATATGTTCCAGCACTGGTCATTTGAGGGATGTAAATTGAAACAACCCTTAGATTCCATCCAACTCCAGAATGAACAGGTATCATGAGGAAAAAACAAATGTTGGCCAGACTGTGGAGGAAGGGGACCCTTCACTGTTGGTGGGAGTGAGGACTGGTGCAACCACTGTGGAAATCAGTATGAAAGTTCTTTTAAAAAAACTATGAATAGAAGTCCCATTTAACCTAGCTATTTCCCTTCTGAGGATCTTTGTAGAAGTATTAAAAACATACTCAACATGCTCAACATGTTTATAGAAGCACAATTTTTAATAGCTAAATCTTGGAAACAACCTAAATGCCCATCAACCAAAGAATGGATAAAAAAGATGCATTTTTTAAATACAATACATTGTTACTTTGTCCTAAAGAAGGATAAACTTGAGATATTTTTAGGTAAATGGATGGACCTTGAGACCATACTCATCGTCATCATTATTATTAATTTTGCCTCCTCAGGCCAACCTGAAGGCAGAGCTAGCATGGTATCTGGCCTTGGGGATAGAACTGCAGTCCCCTATGTCTGCCTAAGCTTGCTTAAGCAGGCACTTTAGACCACTGAACTATCTTGCCAGCCTGAGACCATATTCTTCAAATGAAATGAATAGGACAAAAATGTGTGAGTATTGTATTGTCTCCCTAGTGTGATAAACTGAAAGAGTAAATAATGAGAAAAATGTACAATGGATATTATTAAATAAGAATAAATTGTTTGAAAGGAAAGAGGATCAAGGGAGGGGGAGGGGAAAAGAAAAGGAAAAGCAACAGAAAAAGATAAAATGGGAACCAATTCAGAAGTGAAGAGAAGGCTCGTTGAAGGGACAGAGGGATTTGGAGAAAAGAGTAATGAGGACATATCAGTACATGAACAAATTCTCTCTGATGAATATAGTCACTATGTATATCTAAATTTAGGCTAATTAATTTAATAAAAAAGTGATTACCTCTAAATATATTCTTAATTCTAGAGAAAAAAATTGGAAAAAAGGACAAAAGTTGTGTTGAATAGTTTTGCCACATTTTCCAGGAGCATAGATCTCTGAAAATCCCATCTCCGCTAACAGCCATTTGGATTTCTTTCCTCAGCACTAGACTAAGGGCTCCCTTCTGAAATCATGGAAGTGTGGGAAGCTGGTGCTGTGCATTGAAAGAGAAACATTAGCCACCAAGTGCGTTTTTGTACTATGATGACCTGAGAGGGCAATTAAGATTTCCTCACACAAGACTGGTCTCTGTAGAAACTGAGAATATGGCAGGAAAGAAAAAAACTGGATAGGCCATGGAGGAACTTAGAGACGCCTTTCATGCTGAGGACCTTTCCTTAAGAGCAGTAATGAAGAGCAATCTAGAAAAGAACAGCTGCGTTTTTATTTGTTATTAGTTGCTATTGTAAATACTGTGCATATTTTAGTCGATAACCTTTTATAAGTTCGTAAGTTTTACACTAAGTCTCAGAGGTGCTGTTTGAGTCTTTTTAAAAATTTTCATAAAATCATACAACTAGTCCCTCTTACTTATAAATTCCTTAAATAAACTTAGAAGGATGGAGAAATGAATGATCAAAGATACTAATTTTATTGACTGATTTAGGAATTGCATGGAGTATTTGTCTCTCTCTCTCTCTCTCTCTCTCTCTCTCTCTCTCTCTCTCTCTCTCTCTCTCTCTCTCTCTCTTTTTGATGTGGAACCAGGGATTGAACTCAGGCCCTTGTGCTTATTCCACTTATTCCACTGAGCCATCTCCCCGGGTCCCTTATTTGTCTCTTAATCCTTCTCAACTTTTTTTTGTTTGTATATCAAGTGGGAAGATACATCTCCTTTAAAGGAAAAGAAAATTGCATTGAATGATATAGCTACATTCTCTTAACTGAATGAATAGAGGCATCTGCTCTAATAGTGTTTATAAATAGAATATCATGTCTACACCTTGTACTACAAATAACCACTAAGAAAACAATGTGCAATGTATTAATTATTGAATCTGTTCTAATAATTTGATTTGAAATTGTCTCATTGCTATTTGTTCTTCAGTAAAATTATGGAAAAATAAAAAAGAGACTATCCATAGAAATGGTTGTCTATGTATCTTTCATCTCTTGTTGAAGATTAAAAGTTGACTTCCACAGAATTTGTTGGTTCCAATGATACATTACTTTAATTTCATGTGCAGAGGTTAATTGTGGACTCAAGTCAAATTTTCGCAAATAAACTTATGTGACCACCTGCTTCATACGGGGTACAGGACACAGTAGAAGCTGCATGATGCAGAGGGGACCACTGCAACCAAGATGGAAGAAAGCAAGCAGGCCGGGCACCACCGATTAAACTTCACACAGATTACTCTTGGGGCTCCTTATATCTATATACAACTCATTTTCCAGACTACCAATTACATTAATAAAGGTAACAATTGCAGCGTTTTCTTTCCTGTTCTCATTTCAAGTTTAATAATTTAGAGAGTTGACTTTTAATCTCCGTTGTGAATTGGTCCCATTGAACATGGGGGTGTGGAGCCGATGCCACAGTTTGGATTTTGGAATTTATGTACTGATAGTTTGTAGATACACTCCTATGCTGAGGACGCTTTACTTTTTTAAACTCAGATAATGAGGAAGTATCTTCTTAGAGTGGAATTGATAATCAGTATTGGAGAAATGCATTCTTCTTTTTGCTTTTGCTTTTCTATTACTGTAAAATTTTATTAAAAATTATTGTAATTTTATGTCATATTGTTCATTACACTGATGCTCTAAGTTCATTACTCTGCAGAAGCACTGCTTTCAAAAAATGGAGACATGTGAAAATGTTTCATGTGTCTCTAATGCGGCACACTGTTGATGGCTCCAGTATTTCTTCTCATTACATCACACACTCTCAGTTTCCAAAGCCTGTTCGTCTCCAAAGGGCACAAGCAGAGTAATCTTTCAGCAGTCCAACAGTGGGAGTCAGAACTGGTGAGATCAGAAAGCCACTTAAGGTTTAATCCTCTCTCTATTAAGAATTCTTTTGGAGAAACATAAGATTGCAGTTTGGCACACAAAAGTGCATAAGAAACTTGTTGAGTGGAAATTGGCCAAGAAATCAAAGTTCTGAATGGATTCTTTGTTCATGAAAGGATTGCTGCACATTCCTCTGTTCAGAAAGAGGCTACAGGAGTGGGAACAGTGGTCAGACGAAATACGGATATATTTCTGCATGTTTAAAATGTAGTAGTGGCAGTCTCCTGCAACAGATACTGGGTGACGTGAAAAATTATTTGACCTAATAATTCTTTAAATTTTAATTCAAAAAGTTTTGAAATAATTTTTTAGAAATAATTTTGAAAGGATTTAGCTCCTGGGAAAGAATTGACTCCTTGCAAAATATTCTTTCAGCCCCTTAAGATCTTGGCATCTCTGCTCATTATGGGAAACAAATGCTTTGAGGTTCAAATATCCCAAAGTGGTTGCAAAAATTGGTTTACATAGACAAAGTGTTTAATTGTTAATTGAAAAGATGAAAGGAGACAGATTGGATTCAAGTTCTCCAAAGCTGAAAATATATGTAAGGAAGCTTTTGCCTAGCACGACTAGCAGATGGTCTAAATCACCTTGGAGAACATAGGCTCCACTCAGTACTGGTTCGGCACATTTATTCAAATCCTTTGCTAAGGATTTAATAAGATGAGTAAGAATACACTGTGTCATTTAATGTGAGCATTATAATTTGTCCGGATTAGTGAAAATTCTAATGGGAGGCTAGAATAAGGGCTCTGAAAGGAGTCTTCTAACAAAATTATAAGATAATTCAAATCAGATGTATTTTTAAAAATATTATTTCTTTCATTTTGAGGGCAAAAAATAAAATAGTCTATAAAATTATAGATAGGAAAGATTAAATTTAACACCAGTATGTAGAAAATTAGCTTCTTCTGTTAGTTATGATTTCCTAGTAAAACAAGACAAATAGGATTTATCTCCATGTCTTCCTCTATTTCTCTTTCTCTCTCTCTCTCTCTCCCTCCCTCTCCCTCTCTCTCTTCATCTCTCTCTCTACATATAATATATATAACATATTATATATATAACATATTATATATATATATATACATATATATATATGTATATATATATATAATCATTTGATAATTTTTTTTTAAACAGCAATTGGTTTATTTACTTGTGGAAATTAGGAAGTCCAGAATCAGCAGACTGGTAATGTCATTGCTCTTAGTTGGACAGTGATGTTAAAAATTAATGATCTGAGCAGGAAATGAACCCTTTTTTCTAAAAGGAATGTACAGCTGAGAATGAGACTCCTAGATAAAGTGGCAAATTGGCAGTTCAAAAGTTTAAACCAGACCAAATTTGTGTAAATTATTAAAATATGGGATAGTGTATAAAATTTTAATACTTTCTGATAATAATCTTGATCTATTTTTTTCTTGGAAAATTGGTGTTCTGGGAAATATTAGATTTTTAAAATTAATTACTTAATTAATTTTGTACAGGGTCTTGCTATGCAGCTCAGACTTGTAGTGATTCTCCTGTCTGCTTTCCTAGCACTGGGATTACAGTTGTGGGCCACCATGCCAAGTTTAGGTGGCTTGGTGTGCCCAGGCCTGCAGGGCCCAGATGGCATGCAGTGCCACTGATTGAACCCTGGTCCTTATGCTTGCTAGACAGGGTCTTAGACCACTGAGCTGTCCCCTCAGGCTGTTTTGGGAAATATTAATTAACACTATCTTGTATATGAATGATTTCCTGAAAGAGTATAGCTACAGCTGCCATGGTGCTAGCTCTGAGTTCTCCAGATGGACTTGGTTTTAATTTGCCCTGGGGATGTTTACCTGGTCTTCAGGGAACATACATGTTACTTGTTTATATCATCTTTCAGTATGTAGAAGTCCTTCACACTTGTTTCCTGTTCTAGAGAAGAATTGATGCTCAGTTTAGCTACAGGGTTTTTGAAAAAGTCCCAAACTTCACAGGTATGAAAGTATTATAGGAGTATGATTCTAGCAGAAAAATTGCTTAGAGTTCTTGGTTTATAACAGATTAGGGATGTCTTCTTATGACAAAAAGAGAGAGGATTGGAATAATTTTTTTCCCACTATTATCCAGTTTGTGGCTTTCTACCAAGATTTGCTGGAGATAAAAAGCACAACTTTAGTGCTCTGATTTGGAACACAGGACAATATTGATGAACTAATACAGCAATTGTCCTTTAATAGCCATAAGCACTCCAATTTACATGTTGAATATAATGTTTTTGATTAGGCATTCCCAGAAATAGGTGTGCTTAAGTAGTCTAAGAAATAAGGAAATGTCTTACAAACCTAGGGATGATTTAAAAGCGTTCTTAAAGTTATTCAACATTAACTACCTAGTAAAGCTAGTTCCTGGAATTGATCATCTCTAAATAAAAACTACTAAGAAATTATAGTACTACCAAAATATCTAGAATATATCAGTAAATCTTGCCCGTAAGTGAAGTATCTAACAATATCGAAAAGACAATTTTAAGGATTATGTCACAAAAGCACTAAAATGTGTCAGCATTTCCACTGTTGGTTTTTAAGGTAATAAATCCAACTTTTCTTTAGTAACATGTTCTTGTTTTGTTGTAAAAAGAAAAGCTACACTACAATGAAATTTTATCCAAATACTATCTTTCTCACTTATCAACTAACAATTTATGCTGATCAAGAAGTAAGGCTAATTTATTCTCGAGATCAGGAATATTTGATTAAATTATTTGCTGAACAAGGAAGTCAATTGTATTTTTGTAGAAAGCTTGTTTAGATCCCTTTACAAGTGTGGCTGAATCTCTTTGTACAATTTTTCCACAATATTGCATGGCCTGAGCTTCAATCAGGACAAAACAGATTTTTTTACGTACAATGAGAATACATGGGGTACTACTGTTTCTGTAAGCACCTAAAAGTGTAGTATAACTCTCCTAAGGTTGAGCTCTGTTGCAGACTCCACTCGGTTTCATCTACAGAAAGCCACTTATTAGGTGAAAATTAAAAGTAAGTTGAGTTGGACAAGGGTTAATAGTAGGGGTGAGATCTGTAATGATCAAAACTATTTCTTTTCTACCTAAATTAAAAGTGTACTTTTCTTCATTTATATTACTGAGTCTGTGTTTATTTTAAAGTAAAAGAATTCTGAAAGTGAAGCTAACCATACAGAGGGTGCTACAAGTTGTATCAAACATACAGGTTTAGAGATACAAATTGTTATTCTTGTTTTAAAATATGATGGTTAGTGGGGAGCAAAAACTTTGCTTTAAAGATTAAAATAACTTGCTTTTCTCAGATCAAAAGAGGTAGAATTTATGCACCTGGGAAGGGGGTCTACAGAAACAAGAAGAGGAGAAAGAGGTGAGAAGGGGAGGTAAGGAGGATTAAGATGCAATACATGTATGTATGAACTTCCTATTCATCGTATATAACAAACATGTATTAATAAAAAATAAACTTAAAAACAAAAGACATAAATCCTTGTAAGAAAGACTCAATTCTAACACATTGTCTATGCTTTAATATAGCTTTATATGCCAAAGAGGGTTGGCATAATTTATTCATTGAAATTTAACTGCATGACTTAAATAATATTAGGAATTAATCATCTGCTGGCATTGAAACAGTTACTAGTAACTTTGTCTTCTTAGTCTACAGTCAACATCCTTTAAGAGCTACAGAATACTGGTCATCTTTCCTGTGATTTGAATAATTAAGTCCTTTGGGGGGATGGCACAATCTTTCAGCTTTCCACTTTTGTGCTATCAGATACTGATGAATATTTTATATGACTAAAATTATTCATTGATAGTATATGCTGCATATGCAACTAATAAATATTCAGCCTATTAATACAGTGTGCAAGACAAAAAAATCACTTCTATAGAGAGTTTATAGTTTATAGAGCACTTATAAAATTTTCTTTTGTAATTTTGTGAAATGTAAAATATTTTCCACCATGCATTAAAAGTAAAAGTAATAAATAATGTCAGCTACTTTTTGTCAACTCTTTTGTCTTGTGCTTGCTGAAAACCTCTAATGGAACTACTGTCTTTTTTAGCTAACCAATTTGGAGAGTATGTGGGCAGTGGTATTCAATATTTCTGAAATACTTGCTTGCTCCTATGATGGAAATTAATGATTTTTTCTATAAATGGCAGAATTTATTAATTGCTATGTGAACCTGTTGCATTTTCATTTTATATTTTAAAATCATTGAAGACACAGACCAAAGTGCTTTCAAAGGAGAATCTAAAACATCAGTTGAAAATCATAGCTTGAAAATTGTACATGTGAGATGGGTACATATATGCCTCTGGTGAAGGAGGGAAGCTATGGTTTCTGTGGACATAACTGAGATTTAAAGAGGTTCCCTAGTATTGTTTTTATCATTTTAATAAAAAGTTTGAACTCCAAACTTAAAAGGATGTCTGTATTTATGGTACTTAAAAAATCAGTAGATTTCCCATGCCTCATATTTTTGCTTGGATAGAATAGTATTTTGCTTGTTTATGAAGTGGGCATGTCTCTGAGAAACAGGAGCTGGATTAGTTGTAGAAAGTACCAAATTCTTTCTCTCAATTAAACACGAGCTAGAAGTCAATCTAAATAGCCCATGGCTATTATTTTTCTAGTGGTTAAATGGGCTTTAAAATCATTTACTCTTTAGGGAAAGAGTCTGTTTCAGGGCATTGACTAGAAATTTTAAGAGATGAAATCTTGGGTTTTAATCTCAGTTCATAATAGCCATAGACAACTTCCCTCTATCTCAGGGGTAATTGAGAATGTAAATGTTAAAATTCTCTAAATCATTTGAATAAAATGAAATGTTATAATAGTATAAGCCAGTGGTATTATTGATACAGCACTGCTTTTGCAAGGTAGCCATTATTATTAAAAAGCAGATAAAATAATATAGATGAACACAATGGATTTTTTCTACATAGTTATTCTAAGAACAGCACATAAAATGAAGCTTTGCTTTGGCTAAAGTGTCTTGAAATATATTCCTGGAGGCAACTGATTCCTAGCTTCCCACTTTTGTTTCCAGTGAGAAAACCTACTAGCTATTTGAGAAGAATGCTTGGGTGATCTCTAAATCGGGTCCAAGGCTCCAAAGACTGGTAAGGGTGGGAATTGTTTGGAAGCCCCTAAACAAAAGCTGATGTAACGCAGAAGTTTCGGTGTCTGGCTTCCTCATTACAATTGGGTCCTGTTGGGTTTGTTTGCATTGAGGCTCTCTTAGACATTATTATCCCAAGCAAACCAGTTTTCACAATGATATTCCATATCCTATTTTCATCACTACATGAAATGTAGCATTGAAAGGGCCGGGTGCCTTTCATGAAGTACAACAGGACATTGATAGCTATGCAGACTAACTCCCCATCCAATCTCAGGCCTATTTCTTACTTTATGATTTTTGTCTAGGCATGTAGGCTTTCCCTCATCGGGTGAGGATGTCTCCCTTCACACATACCACTCAAGACTCCTGTGTGGTATAAAATAAAAGATCAAAAGCAGGTCAGGAAAAAAAGGAGTATGAGAATGAAATGAAAATCGAACGAGTACTAGTTGGCAGGAATCAACCATCTGTAAAAGATGATCTTAGGTTTCATGTTGGTGATGATTAGACCTGTAAAACTTTTCGAGATGGGGGAAAATTTGCTTGTTTAAAATTCAGCTTTCTCTTTCTTTCTTTTTTTTTTTAAAGACTTTTAATAATGAACAACTCTTCCCTCATTTGAAAGTTGGAATTTTTTCTCAAAAAAAGTGTGGGAAGGCCAGGCATTTGAACACTGTCACATGCAGTCCACCAGGCACATGGAGGACAGCTGACCGTAGAGCCTGGGACTTGGGTAAGTGCCGAGCGCTGAAGCCACCTACAGTGACTGCAATGCTGCTTTGCTAGTAAACATGGAAAATTCAAAGTAAAGATTTTTGTTTTTAGTTACACAAGATGGATTTTTGTGAAACTCTTCTACGTGATTGTGGTTTCAGTAATATGTAATGGTTTGGGTAGGGAAGCGTCTTAAATATAGCGAAAGAAGTAAAAATATCTCCTGTATTTGTGTTCAGAATCTCAGACAAAAATTTTACTTTGGAAGCTACAATCACCCTAAATATTTTGATGAGATCTGAAGACTGACTTTACAGTTTCTTTAATGTTTAGATTAGAACTTGAAGCCAAACTTGTGAAGGATTCATCACACCACATTATATTTTAAATATAAATCCTGGCCACTATCTGTTTCTGCTCAACCGCAGGCGGGGACATTTCATTAGCTAAAGCAAACTAACAATTACTATTGAAGATTTTTATCCACGTTCTAAAGCTCAGAAAACCTGGCTGAATATGGAGGCATCATCTCTCATTACAAATACGGTGTGATAACTGAAAATAATTATGGCCTGTTTGGCAAGTGCAAAGTTCGGAGTTCAATCCCTGGTATTTAAAAAAAAAGGGAATTTTAAGAGAATAATAATGTGATTTTATTTTAAGTGAAAATCTTTTTAATTATTAGCTTAAGAGTGTTAGAATTCACATGAAGTCTCATAGAACTTGGAGTAAATAACCCATGACCAAGAGGAAATATTTTAATTCCATGTAGGAAGTGATCTCTGAGCCTCTTTCCCTTCTAAGCTAGTGTCTCCTTTGATTCTGCATCTGCTAGAACTTGTTACTTCTTAGGTCCATGTATTTGAAGCCATACCCTTTTCAGTTCTCTGGATGAGGGCTTTATATTTTTGCTTCTTTGAATTCCTTATGGCTCACTTTAAGAATGAAAGAACATTATTATAAAGTGTGGGTTTAAATAAGTGTGGTAGTGAGAATAAAGAAGCCAAATTTAGTTAGATATGTGGCTCTCTTAATATATACTTAAAAATCTCTTTACTGTTTTGTTGTTTAGTCCCTCGCCTTATGTCATATTATGCATGTCAGAACATTTTTTGAACTTTTGGTCCTAGTTATACATAGCTACATGTCTTTAAGGATTTTTAACTCTTTATTACTGTTATAATATTTAGCTAAATATAAAAATTTAGAATATATATTGCACTTTTATAGATTTTCAGAAATATCCTCAAAATAAAATATAGTAACCACTATTTATAATAGCTAGGTAATGTAGTCACAAACATGGGACATACTGTATAAAAACCTACAATAGTTTTAGGTATTAAAGCATTTCCTCATCTTCAACATTCTAAAGGATGCTTACACATTAAACTGAATTTTTCTTCCACAAATATTATTACAGAGGTAGATTGTGATGCACAGAACCATGAGTTGAAATAGTCTTTTATTTATGGCATCGAAGAGTAAATTGCTAAAGATTTATGTTTTGTAGCTTTTTCAATAGCTTGAATAGTATCAAAATCATTAGCAGAGAATAATATTTTTGCATCAGGTAAGCACTTATTCATGTTTGCTTGCAAGGTTTAAAATCTGGTTAATATACTAGCTTCACACTTTTTTCCCATTGAGGGTGAAAGCAAACTATATCAATCCTATCAATTAAGCTTAGCTTGATTTGCTGTGTGTTGTCTTCATCATAAAACAATGTAGCTGGAAACAAATTACTAATGTTGTATGTGACAGCATCAAGCATTTGGCTAGAATTCAGCAATTGTGAGGTACAGTACCATTTGATGATAAAAGCTGATTTCCAATGGGAAGTTGTAGTCATTCCAAACTCCTGAAACTTCCAGGAGTTACGGAAAATACGCTTTGCGAGAGTAGCCTATCAATTCTTCTAGTTCAACAATACTTTTCCAAATGACTAATGAACACCGTCATAGTCCTTTTTATTGCTAATCACAAATGTCCTTCATCAAGGCTTACAGAAAAATAACTTAATGAGAACCTAATAAAAAGATGATATGAAGCGTACTTACAAATCTGTTGTGTCCTGAATCCCAGATTCTTATGTTGTGTGTATTTATACCCATATGCTAGTTATTTTTAGCAGGGTCAGATTGTAAAGTTTACAAAGTTTTTCATAGAGGAAGAGTCTTGTCTTTGTATGTAGAAGTATTTTAGTTTGTAAGCATCGTTCTGATGACTGCTGAAATGTGCTACTCTAACTTAAGCACAACCACAGAAATACCAGCATAATGATCTCAGTCCCCATCGCATTTTGTTTTTTGTACATTGAAATGTATAATTTCATGGAATTTTTGCTTTTTAATTCGAAAGTTATTCTTTAAAATTTTAGAAACATTTACAAAATATGACACCTAATCTTAGCTCATGGGCAATGCAAACGAGGTGGCGGGCAGAATTCAGCTTGTAGGCGAGAGTGTACCAATGCTTTTGCATACAGTGCTACTTTTCTAGAACTCACAATATGATATACTGGCATGTAAAAATATAAAAAGTATGAAGTTTTTATTTAGATTTTTCCTCATGAAGCAACAAAAAATTTTTAAAAGTTGTACAAAGAACTACATTTTTTGTGTGCTTGTGTGGAAAGTGTTTGTGCTATGAGAGAATGAACTAAGGATAGTCACTGAGCTTCATCCTCGTCATCCCTGCGGCCTTTGTTAGTTTCTGTAATTAGGACAGGGTCTATGGGGTCTACGGGGTCTCACTACGTAGATCGTACTAGCAGGGATTTTCCTGTTTCCAGCCTCTCAAGTGCTGGGATTACAGGTGTTAGCCACCATACCCGGTCTCAATCGCTCTCTCAGCATGCCCCGCGGCAGGGCTCAGCACAGCACGCTGGGGATTGAACCCTGGCCACTATACTTTACCTAAGCAGGCATTTTGGTCAGCTGAATTTAGATAACTAAATTCAAGCGATTTTTAATTTATGAGTTACATATACATGAACTATCATGCTGGCCCTACATCCCAGTTTAACTTTTACTTTGAGATAGCATCTCACTAAGTTGCTTGGGCTGGGTTGGAACTTGGGATTCTCCTGCTTTCAGAGTGCAGAGATGTAGGATTTTGGCCATTATGTCTGGATGCATAACCAAATTAGAACAACATGGTAAACTTGTTGTTTCCTGATATTGAATACTGAATATTTTTAGGTACGTTAAAGCACAGTTTGGAATAAATGAAGATATCACTGATTTAGTTTATAAGAAGTTTTCTTTAGAATGAGGCTAACTGGAACCTTACCCTGTAATTATAGTGTTTAATATTAAACTGAATCATTCTAAGGAGTAAGAAGGAAGACCATGTATTTTCATAATTACAATTTGAAGCGTGGCATTTGTTCTGATGTACTTATCTGAGAAATAGGCAGAGTTCATATAATTATACTGTCTCTGACTAAAACATACTATCATTATACTACAGAATATAAACCTTCACATTACATGAATTATACTCTTAAATTCAACATTTTTTAAGATAAGAAATGTTATGGATGTGGAAAGATTTCAGGGCTAAGTTTTCTATTTCAAACGCAATTTATCAAAACTAGGTTAAAATAAAGTACAGTAATTGCATAGTTTTGAAAAGCAACTGATCTTTTACAGATTTTAATGACTATTCATAGAACATGCATGTTTCTAAAAAATGTGTATTTCTGGTTTATCTGTATTTGTGCACATGTATTTGAATTTTAACCCAGTAACTCAAATTAGAAATGTACTTTGAATAAGTATTAAAATTAAAGGACAGTAATGTATTTCTATTTTCTAAAAATTCCTTGCCCTACTTATTGTGTCAGAATGTGTACTATTACCAGTAATGGATAGAGGGAGAATTAACAAGAGATTTTTACTCTTCAGTTTGACATTTCAGCTTATAAAAATTGAAATTATTTACAGAACATAAAAAAACTAGTTGGACATTTTGTAAAGACTGGACCAATAATCAGACTATTTATAGGATATAAAATATTAACAGAACATTTTAAAACAATTAGATAACTAAATTCAAGTGATTTTTAATTTATGAGTTTCATATATAGGTACAATTTCAAATGAATACCTAACCATGCCTCATTTTATTTTGTATTAAAATATATAAAAATTAATATAAATCATTTCTAGAGATGATTGAACTGATTTGATTATAATTTGATGTTTAAGTGACATTAACATTACTTTATCAGTGGTATACCTAAATAGTAAAGCTTTATTTGGATTACAATTAAATGTTTCCCTGGCATGGTGGTTCCACAGGCTGGGGCAGGAGGATGTAGTGAGATCCTGTTTGGAAAGAAAGAAAGAAAAAGAAAGAAAGAAAGAAAGAAAGAAAGAAAGAAAGAAAGAAAGAAGAAAGACTAAATGTTTCATCTTATATTGTTGACAGCATGTAATAGCCCTTTGGTAACAAAGTAAAAACTCTGCTTGATTCTAGATTTGAGTATAAGTTCATACTTTTATTCTCATGATAGTTACAGACTTATTAGAAATGCGTGAGGCTATATATTCAAATTAATATATATGATTTTGACATCATGAAGACATTTGGCAACATCCAGAGATATCTTTGAGGGCCACAACTTGAGGGGCTGGTAGAAGCCAAGGTTAATCATTCTATAGCAAAGAATGATCTGAAATGTCAATTTTACCAATTTTGAGAAGGCATGATTTAAATATAGCACATTTCTAGAATTATCATAGAGTGACACACAGATCTTGGTGAAAATATACTGCCAGGAAGTTCCAGTTCTGGAAACAAGAAAGGCTTTCAAGGTGGGGTTGGTCTTGAAAGAGAGCTATGTGTACAGACTCTTAGAAGAGATGTTGGATCTGGGTAGGGACTCTTGGGAAGAGTGGCTTTGGAGACTGAGACCACAGAGTTAGTACATCTTATCTTTGTGAGTGGATAGGAAGGATGTGGGACACAAAAACCTGAAAGCTTCTCTTTAAAGCTGTGGGGAATGATGACAGGATGTAAACAAGCACAAAACATGATCTGTGTGCTCATAAGGAAACTTAAACTGCTCCATCATTATTTCAGAGAAGAGTTGCAGGGGAGGGGTCTCCAGGAGGAAAGAAGGATCCCTCCTTCCTTTCCTTTAAATATTTCACTTCTGTTTGAGTAATTTTACTTTCTTTGTCAAAACCATATGAAAAAGTGAAATTGAATCTACTTTGGATAATGTTACGCTGTAGGATCCTGGTGCTGCGTTGCAGTAGCAGGGAGCTTGTCGTACCTTGAAGCTGTCTTCAAATTCCTGCTATGGAGCCATGGTGAAGAAAATAAAATATGCTTATCAATGAACAAAAAGACAACAAGAACTAGGACATCTATTGTAGCAAAATCTCATTCCTCCTAGTCAGTGGTTCCAATGATAGAAACTTATTAGAATCACTGTGGGAGAGATGAGGGCATTTGTATTTCTTAAAATTCCTTAGATAATTCAAATTAGCAGGCAGGGTAGGTACTAGTGCATTATCACATTATTGCAGCTCAGGGGATTGTCTTATGGACAGAAAATACCAATTTCCAATTTTATCTGGTTTGTAATGATTTGGTTTTAAGGTTTTCTTCAGTTAAGATTAATGGCATTTTCTGAGCAAATATCAATTTTCTGAGCATTGCACCAATTTTGAAATGGTAGTAGTTTTTGTTTTGGCAGTGTTACAGAACAAATGAGAATTATATTTCACAAGGTGGCTGAGTCTTACTCAGTAGCAAGGATAAGCAGAGATTTACACATGAAGCTTCAGAACAGAGAGGCATTTATACTGTTCTTAAAACAGTCTTATTTGGGGCCATCCAGCTCTGTAGCTGTTTGAGATGGCAAGCAGGTTTGGAGTGATGAAGGAAAGGCTTTGAATTTGTCTTTCTATAGCTTACTGTGTGCTCTCTGAGTATAGGGCATAGACCCATGATAGGCATTGTCTTCAAAATGGATAATTTTTATCCAGAAATAGTGGCATACGGAGCTGAGATGGGAATATCACAAATTTGAGGTTAGCCTGGGCCTCTTAGAAAGATCCTGTCTCAAAATAAAAGAATAAAAAGGCCTGGGTATGTGGCTCAATGGTGGGGAATTTGCCTACTATGTGTAGGCCTCCTATTTAATCCCCACTACTGGAAAAAAGAAGAAAGAACAAGGCAGGGGTGTCTCGCTAAAGTGGTGTAGGAAAAATCATGATTGCACCGATGCTGCTTCACACCTTAAAAAAGTAATCAACTCTAATCTTTTGTTACTGACTAAATAGTTATTAATTATGCCTGTGTAAGGGAATGACTTCATTTTTCATTTATCAGGAAATAGAAATGAAGAGAAGCCTTCAGTCTTTATTCTCTATGGGCTAATTATCACAGCATAGTGAGCAAAAGAGAAAACACTATTGTTATAAATTATCTTCTCTCCAGTCTCTTGAAGGTTTTCTTTTGCATTTTTTCCTGTGATATCAAAGTTTCCCCTTTGTAAAAAAAAATGGTTCTAGATAAAGTTCCCTTCTGATTCCTGTCTTATTTTTCTTTAATTCACAAACCAGTGCCATGCATCTAGTTTGCTTCTTTACTACATATTTATAATAAAAATTCTTAGAAGACACATACAAATAAATCACAAGCCAGACTATAATCCAATTTTGAGTCCTTACCTAGAACTTGGAAAAGAAACTTCTCTTGCCAACATTCCTTAGGTAGCTCAGTCTTAGAATACCGATTGCTTCTTGCTTACATCTTCTGCCAAGCCGATCAAAGCGTGATTGTGAGAGATGTAGCCCCTGGCTACATGTTTGTCCTGTTCTAATCCAATGTTTTTTGAGCTTTATGACTATGACTAGTAAATATTTAACATTCTGGTTTTATATATATACATACATATATGCAGATCACAGATACCTGTCACAAAACAGTACAGATACAGAGCTGATATTCTTATGTGCCCTGTGCTCTATTTGATCCTACACTACTATTTCATCCAATTATATTTTACAGAAAATGTTGTTCATTCTAGGACAATATTTATTGTGGAAGATTATGCAAATCTAAATCTGTGATTTCCAGAAAGGCTTGTGAAACATTCTTCAAATTAGTAAAACTCTAGCGGTGTGCAGGTAATTTGAAGAAAGCTGTTCCTTATTCCAAAACTTTGATTTATTTTTAATGAGAAGTTAATTTATTTAAAATTTCAAATATCATATCTAGGAGAAAATGAGATGCTTTTATGTATTCCAGAGACTTAATCTCTTTTTTATGTCTCACTTATATTTTATCTTTTTCAGGGAGCTATTCAATTAATCGACCAAGATACACACTCATAAATCATCTGACAATTAATTACCTATTGCCAGATGACATCTTTGTGTAAGTCTTTTATGAGACTGTGTTTTTAGTCTCAATAAGGCTTGGCTTTCTTCCTGTTCTTAAAGAAATATTAACCAAAATATTGTGAAATAAACTCTCTTTAGGGGGTAGGATATTCATACCTCAAATAATTTATTTTCAAATTTGCCAAAGGTTCTAGTTATAATGTGGCACTGTCTCCAATCTTATCCCCAGCGAAACAACCTCTGCACACTTCTTTCCCACTCGCCCTAATAGGGCATTTTACCTGTCACAGAAATCCATAGCTTGGATTTCTCATTTCCCCACTGTGGTCCGCCTCCACTTCTTGAGCCTTCTGAGTACTTGAGGCGTGACGGCACATTCAGGATGGTATGGCAGCAGATTTCTGAGTGCTTCAGAACCTAGAGATCATTTTGGTTGATGACAGGAGCTCAAAGTTGTGTTTAGAGTTATGCCTTATCTAACCAGTTCTGGCTACTGCAGAGCTACAATTTTAATAGAATTAACCTTATTTCATCTGGCTTAAAGGTTATCACTTGTCACTAATTTTCTTCTCTTTTGGAACTCTTCTTCTCCAGCAATTTGACAATAGACTTCAATCATATCAGTGAAATATTTTGAGTCTTGTACCTTTGCATAACCCAAGAATGAAATGCCGTTTGATTTGTTTGAAAAGTCTTGTAATCTATTTATTTTTAGTCACACAGATCATATAAGTCTTTGTTTTACAGATAATGAGAGAAGGGCCTGCCAATTGCTTAGTGGACTAAAGGGCATGCTTGGGCAGACACAGCGGCCATGCCATGCTGGCTCCTCCTTGTAGCGCCCTGAGACGAGGATTGAGCCTGGGATTGCTGGCTCACACTTGTAAATCCAGCTCTTTAGGAGGTTGAATACAGGCAGTTCACTAAGAGTCTGATCTGTATAGTGAGACCCTGTAGACCCTTACTAAAACATGCAAAAAATATAGAGATATATCTCTATAGATGTACCTATAGATAATGAGAGAATTTAAAATAGGAAACAAAAGCTTAAGATACTATACAATGCACCTTATAAATCACCATTTTACAAATTTTTAGTATGATAAATTTCAAATATACAAAAATACTGGTAGTTCAGTCTTTACTATTTTGCCATATTTCTTACATGCATGCGTTTCGATAGGCTATTTTAAAACATAAATATTGTTTCTACTGAATAAGAAAAATAATATTTCATTTTTTTTCTTTTAATTACTGACTTTCAGAGTAAGGATTTGATGAAAGGGTTATTCTCCAGTGACCTGTAAATGTAAAATTCATAGAAAAAAATTCTTGTGCTAATTGAGGGTTTCATTGTAAGTATTTAGGTCTTAGGTTCTCTCTGATATCAACAATGAGATGTATAAATAAGTTATTTGATCCAGCTGGCTAAAACTTCTGTGAATCTGATTTAATCATATTGGAAAGTATTTTGTGCATGTAGTTTTGTTGCTACTTTTAAGATATCAAAAATGAATATATTAGACACAGCTTTTAGCTGTTTCCTTTTGAATTACTTATAATGGATATTTAAGCACCCAGGAAAAACCATTAATGACTTGGCATCAATTTATACACCTAAAAACAAAAGTGAGGTTTCAATATATTCCTCAGAGTGATGTCATCACCCCAAACAGTATAGCAGATAGCTTCAAAAATTATGAGTGTTAGTAAGAGCAATGTTGAAAATATGTTTTTGGCAAAATAAAAAATAAAATAAAAATAAAAAAAATAAAAATAAAATATTGAGTTATCAGTGGTTTGTTTTGTGATTATTGTTTTCTAAGGCCTTTGACAAACAAACAAAATTATAGTTGCAAAGAAAAAAATAAAAATATAAAACCAATAGCAAATTTTAAAAAATTTCAAGTGATTTTAATTTTGTCAATTTTGTCAGTGGAAGAAAGTATCATGCCATTCAAAAACAGAAGGCTAGTGCTTTCCTTGATCACCACTGTGTTTAAGCTGTGTGACCTCTTGCTGACATTATGTTTTATAATGAAAATAGGATAAGAGAATATTCCAAATGTACTATCTGTGTTAATTGTCATCAATAGACTAAGAAAGTAATAGAAGATTTCTATAACCTCCTGACACACGAAAGTTTCACTTCTAATTTGGGAGATGTGGTAGTCAGCTTTCCTGTTGCTGGGATATAATACCTAACATTCACAATTTAAAGGATTGGATGTTTAGTTTAATTCATGGTTCAGGAAATTCAGTCTGTGTCAGTAGGCTCTAAGGAAAGAACAGCAGGGTGGAAGGGCATGCAAAGGGAAAACTTCTAACTTTACTATAGCCAGGAAGAAGAGAGAATGCTGCTGGGGGAGAGCTAAGGATAAGAGTCAAACCTTCTGGGATGGCGAGATAGCTCAGTGGAGTAAGCACCTGTTTAGGCAAACACAAGGATCATAGTTCAATCTCTAACATGACATGCCATGTTGGCCTTGTCCCTAGATGCGCTGAGCTGGCCACAGAGACCGGGCATAGTGGGGTACACCTGTAATCCCAGTGCTAGGGAGGCTGCATAGTGAGACCCTGTACCAAATACGTTAAGACAGAGAGAGAGAGAGAGAGAGAGAGAGAGAGAGAGAGAGAGAGAGAGAATGAGAGAGAGAGAGCTGACCCTTTTAGCCATGCCCCCTGTGAGCTATCTTCTCTGACAAGTGATATGTTGTGTATAGTGCCCCTACATCTCCATTGCCTTCTAAACACAACTTCTGGGGGATGTCTAAACTTCAAAAGGATATGACTTTTAAAAGAAGGTCCCCAATAATTTATCATTATTTTCTCTTACAGTGGTGAAAGTTTCTGTCATAATTTCATAGATTCGTTTTAGCTGACACCAGCCTGGTCATCCTGTAGTCCAAATCCAAAGTGTCGTTAAGCACATGAGTTAACTGACTATAAGGTCCATCTATGACTTCTTCAAGATTATTCAGATTATTTTCCCCTAATTAATGGGAGAATGAAAACCAGAGCTTCTAGAGGTGTTAATGATATGAATATAATTATCATGAAGCTATTGTTTCCCTTTTGATTGAAAACTTTCTAAAGGCAGAAACATATGCTAACAGGTAATCTGTGCATTCCATGAAGTTATACAAAAGTGACATTTATTATTGATATACTGAACTACATTTGAGTGACAAAGAGATGAATCTGTGATTAATATAAACAGCATGTTTAGCTTTCTTGGATGATGGAGTAAAAGAAAAAGAGGAGAAAAATGATATCTGATTAGACTCTCCATAGCTCAACTGTGTATTCAATTATGTTGCTTCCAGCTTCTGAGACTACAAAATTGTTAATATTAATCCCATGTCCAAAGATAGTAACCTCCTTATGGGATGAAAAGCTGGTCATTGAAGTCTTCTCAGGGTTTATCTTGTACTCCTGTACATTATTCTGTAGTTCCTTTGTCTGTGTCATCCATGTGGATGAGTCACGGCCAATGCTTGACCAGAATGTTCTCTGTGAGAGCCTGAGAAAAAGTTTTCTCTTCATGTGACTCTCCCCAGGCACACTACAGAACTTCAATCTCTTTCCTCTGTGGCTCCACAATCTCCTTGCTCAGAAAATTTGGAGCTCACCTGAGTCTCATGATATTGCAGTACAGGTTCTCCTATGTCCTGAGTCTTCACTGACCTTGAAAGGCTAGGGCCAAAATGTTGGCAGGCCTTGTGGCTCTTCTATTTCTCCAACTCTGACTTGTGATCTTAGGTTGTTGACCATCCAGAAGAAAAGCTGATTAGTATCCTGCAGCTTATGCCATTCACTTTGCCTTATCTGACTCAATTGATTTTACTTGTTGTACATTTCCTTTTGTATTTCTGCTTTTCACTTGTTATACTAGGGAGACTATATGATATTTACACATATGTGTCTGGTTTATTTCACTTATGAGTATATGTTCAAGTGGCATCCACTTCAGTATAAATGCTTCAAACTTATCATTCTTAATAGCTGAGTAATACTCCATTATCTTTGATATAATTCAGCTATATAAAAACCTGTAAATATAATATCATGTATGCACCTTGTACAATACCAGAACGTTATGAAAACGGTTTGCAATGTATTATTTCATCGACTCTGTATGGTTATGGTGTTTTGAAACTGTCTGATTGACATTTGTATTTCAATAAAATAAAAATAAATGGAAAAAAAAAAGAAAAGCTGATTGCCTAGAGAATCTCTGAGACTCTCTATAAGATTTTGTACATAAAATTAGTTTATGTCTTAAATATACCGCATTGACCAGTTGCTGGCATAAAGTACCTGATGCCCATGCTTAAAGCAGGAGCAGTGTATTTTAGCTCACAGTTTCGGAGGTCTCGGCCCAAGTTCGGCTGTGTCCGGGGCAGAAACATCATGGTCAGAAGGAGTAGTGGAGGAAACTCACTCAATGCATACATCTGGGAGGCAGAGATCAGGGAAAGGGCCAGGGAATGTGGAGTCAGGGCTCAGGTAAGGTCACCAAAGCCACATTCCAGTGACTCACTTTGTCCAACTCGGTCCACCTCCTAAGAGCCCTCCTGTGTGGCTATGATCCCATCATTGAGTTAAGGCATTAATGAGGTCAGTGCTCACACACTATAATCACCTCTGCAGGAGCCTATTAATCCAGCCAAACTGAGAATCAATATTACCCGTCACATATACCTAAGAGAAGCTTTTGTTATATCTAAGGAAACTCATGTTACACGAATCTACTTTTCTGGACATGGAAAGAAACATCTGTCAGTGAAAGGCAACCTTCCTCTTATTCCCTTTCTAAAAATCTCACATTTCACACATGAAATGGGAGACTACCAAGCTCGTAGAGCACAGATTGAAAGGTACAGACTCTGTACCAGGTAACCTGGGGTCCAGTGCCTTCTCTGCCACTTCCTAAAATGAAACTCTTTAACACCTTGGTGCTTCAACGTTGTCACCTTTAAAACGAGGACAGTTAACCCACCTCATAAGATAACACTGCTAAATCCATTAGAATTAGTGTCTTACACATATTATTTTTGAACAGTTTAGTTACTTTTTTGAAAAAATTCCTATTTCCCTGGCACTGGTGCTTTTAGTGAGTCTACTTACCATGCTGTGTTCCTAGTTGTTCTCAGTGGAGAATTCCCAACCAGTTGGTCTCTGGGTATCACCTCTGTCCCTGTTATGTACACTATTGATGACATAATTTGTAATCTCTATTCTCAAGACGGTGCAGGTATAGTGATTTATACCTCCAATTAATGATTGCACACACGATCTCTCATGATACTGCTGGTCCTTAGAGCTTTGCACAGTCCCCAGCTGTTCCCTGGCTTTGGGCCATCCATCTCACAGCTATCTACCACTTTTTGCCTTCTCAGAAGGCTACAACATACCTCAATTGTCAGCTATTTTTTCCATCTCTCTTGTGTGTATTTTTAAGATACTTTTTATGCCTAGGATGACTGTCTAGATCTGTCCTCTTGCCATTGGTGGTCAACTCTGAATTTCCCATGTTGGTATGGGCACTTTGACAAATATTTTATATTATTAGTTAGAAGAAAAATAACTGGTATTTATCCTTTTGCCTCAAGATTCCACGTATGTGACTGCATTTTTTTTTTTTTAATCTAATGTGAGGGCCAGAAGGAAAGCCTGTATCATAATCTGAATATCCGTGCTTCTCGATCTTTCCTCAGGCTTCATTATAGGGGGTAGTGCGCTGCATTCATGAGTTGTGTTGTGTTGCATCTTTTTTTGTGGGTTTCAGTTCTCATTTTATGCTTAGCCAAGGTTTTAAATTTACAGGATGGATGTCAGAGATCCAAGTCTCTTTTTATGTCTAGCAGTCAAACATCACAATTTTTTTTCTTTTACTATTTTTTCTCTGATTTGAGTTTAAAGTAGGACTGTTTGAAAAACAGAATTAGGCAAAATTTCCTTTTCACATATTTTCTGATCTCATCTTCCTCATAGGGTGGAGAGCTGTGGGTCAGCTGAAATAATCAGGAGGAAACATGTTCAAAGTATAATTCCATGATTCACAAATTACACACCAGGTGGACAGTCTGAGAAATTTCAAGGTTAATTTTGACTGCATGGGGTAGTTGTAGAACCAAATTACTCTTTAAGAGGGCATCCTTCTGAAGGTGTTAGTAGAATTCATATTCATTTAAGTCCTTGTATAAATCTAGGTTCAATCTCTGGAATTGGAAAAAAAACCCAAAATCTGTTAAAATGAAAAAGAAGTATGTTCTTATAACTTAAGTTTGCTGCACTTACTCTTAACATGTTTAATCTTTTGTGACATATCAGTGTATTTTCAGAAAAAAAATCAGTTTTAATGTATTTGAGCCTGACCCACTAGTATCTTGGCCCCTTCTCTGTCTCTGTTGCTCTTCCATTATAGACGATGTTCCATTTTGCATTATTTATCTAGTTGATAAAGACATAAACCTGATAACCTTTTTTGACACTTTTCATTTACTCATTCTGCAAAACTTGAATACCAACCACTGTTATTTCCTATGCAAAATAATATCATGGTTCATCTGCCTCGTCCTATCTCTAGCTACACATTTCAATCAGAGCTTCCATTTTCATCAACTGTGTTGCTCCTCAGAGCATCTCATTCTGGCATCTCCAACCTACATTAGGTCACCATGTCACCTTTTTAATGAAGCTCTCTTCACTTTATTTCATCACATTGCCAATTACTTTTGTTAGCATACTTTTATGTGTCTGACTGCTGGTCTATTGACTATCTCCCTACTTAAGTGTGGAAATTGTGAAGTTAAGAACCATCTTTGGACCCTAGTCACCTGACTCTGACACTTAAATTGCTCAAGAAAATATATGGAATAAATAGTATTAGTAAATTGACATAGGAATTTCTTTTCTTTCTTTTTCTTGTATTTTAGGGAAGGGTCTACAGGGTGCTCAGGGTCTCAGTACTAGATTGGACTCGGAGTGATCTGCCTGTTTGCAGTCTCCTAAGAGCTGGGATTCCAGGCTCGCACCACCACACCCAGTCTCAATTGCCATCTTAGTGCACCCCTGGGGTGGAGCCTGCACAGCAGGCCAGAGGATCGAACTCCAGGGCCCTGCACCTGCTTGCTGGTGTTTTAATGCACTGAGCTATTTGGCCGGCCCTGATATAGAAATTTCAAATAAGGAAATAGTGTTAGCAAAAGGCCTTTCTTCTCTTGGACAAGGATTGATAAAGTTATTTCTCCATTATTTATTATTATCCATGAACATACCATTGATTATTGGAAAGCAGGTTTATATCCAACTAGCATATATTAGACTGGAATCTTTGTGGTTGGCTGACTTATGAATTCTGACAAATATTTTATAAATCATTTTTATTAAGAAAGAAATATTTTGACTCTAAAATAATCATACTACTAATCAATTGCCTAATTAGAGGGAAGTCAGCATTTAAAATAACTAGCTACATTATCATTTTATTAATTTCATTTTATTAATTTGTTATGATTACACTTCCTGAAAGAATGAACTCAGTACTTCAAAGCTACTTTAGAATAATAAAATGCATAAGGAACTTGATGAATTATTATGGAAAAGCTTTTCGAGTGACATTTAGATCTCTGTTTTCCTATTCCCCCCACAAAAGGTAGTAGAATAAATGTTATAACATAAACAGTGCGGCTCATTTAATCTTCTGATTACTGGAGGAAATCCTCAGTAGCAAGACAAATGATCAAGGTGAGTAAAAGAAAATAAATGAATACTTTGTGTCAGAGAAAACTATAGTATGCTTTTAGGAGCAGCCTTTAGCGTTCGTGCTTCCTTGTGGTACACATAGGCATCTTTGCAGCCACAAACTTTCTGCATGTGCTCTTGATGGCTGACTGCATTACCTTCTTTGTCTGGAGTTACACGGTGTGTTTTATTCTTTGTTTAGCAAGGCAAGGACACTCTACATTAATGAATATATGTACATAGTAATGGATTTTTCAGAAGGTTTTATATTTTCATTTTTTATATGATGCCTGTAAGATTCTTGGACAATGTAAAAGAATATAGAGCTGCGGTCTAAACATTTCATCAAAACCATGATTTTTTATTAAAGAATTTTGGTTTCCTGTACTTTAAACCTAGTGGTTTTAGAGTGAGCCATTAAGTTTTTTTCCTAAAGATTGTACAATGACTCTTCCCTCAGCAAGGCAGTTGTCTTTCTTACTCTCAGTCTTCATTACCTCTGTCTGGGTTGTTGATAGTTGCCCTTGAGCTAGAACGGGCCTTCATTTCTTAAAGAATGAACTCTGCTAAAGACACGTATTTTCTGTTTATGTATTTATTTATTTATTACAGGGTTTGTAGCTCAAACTCATGGTGATCCTCTTGTCTCAGCCTCTCGAGCTCTGGGATTATAGTTGTGTTCCATCACACCTGGTTTTGGTGGCAGCATGGTGCTCCCGGGGTGGGGTCAGCATGGCCTGTGGAAGATCAAACCTGGGTCCTTGCACTTACCATGAAGGTTCCTCTCTCTCTCTCTCTCTCTCTCTCTCTCTCGCTCTCTCGCTCTCTCGCTCTCTTGCTCTCACTCTCTCATCTCTCTTTCTCTCTGGTTTGGTCTGCTGTTAGATTTTTCCATATAAGAGAAACAATATGATATTTAACTTTCTGTGTTTGGCTTGTGTTGCTTAACATGATGATCTCAAATTCTGCTCATTTAGTTCAAATGACATAGTTCATTCTTTATTGGTGAATAATACACCACTGTGCACACGTACTATGATTGCTTTACCCATTTGTCTGTTAATGGTCATCTAGGCTGTATGCAGAGCTTTGGCAGCATGAGTGTGCTGCCGTGAACACAGTGTACAAGCATCAACATAGTACGGTGCCTCTGGGTTTTGGAGAACGCACCAGGAGAGGTACAGCTGGGCCAAACAGACTTTTGCAGAACAGTTTCAAGTCATTTAAAACTCAGGGTACTGATTAGGTCTTTCCTGAAGAACAGCCCTGGATAAATGACTCTGCAGCCCAAGAATGCGGTTGTGGCTGCAAGAACCGCTGTTCTGCATAGTGCAGCCTGGCAGTAGAAGAAACAGGAAGGCGGGAATGAAAGGACTGGGTATCAGTGATCCACAAGAACCCATTTCATATTTATATAAATCTATAATTTTGTTTCTAATTTTCATAAAATCAGCTTTAGTGTTGTGAAAGATGTACTTTAGACAAATGATTAAATAGTTGAAGAAATTACATTTGGTTTAAATTACTTGCTTTTCTCTTCAAATTTTACAGTAGCTAAACACACACACACACACACACACACACAACAGTAGCGTGCAGAGCAGCCCATGTGAGGGTTATGCAATTAAGGAAGTTGGAAACTTTGATAGATTGTGCCCATTTGTCCCTGAAAAAGTTATGTCCTGAGTAGATAAAGGCACTTTTGATCACATTCAGTATTTTTTTTCAGCTCACAGGGGTGCTATTTAATAAATTACTTTTCTCAGGCCTACAGAACTACCATTATCCCTTTGAAAAGGTTAATTTAACTTTTCAAAGTGTCTAAGTTATTCTTAAAGAATAATTTATGCACTAAAAAGTCTTTTCTTATTTAGGAAGTGCCTCAATAGAAAAAAAAAGTAAAGTATAAGTTGACAACAGGTAGATATGAATGTGCATACATAAAGGGTTTTGTAGGGATTTATTATGTATTTTAATACGTCACATAAAGTTCCTATACTTATTGTCTTTCCCCAAGAACTTATTATTCTTCTCATCTTATTTTTATCCATAGTATTTGTCACAAATATACTCTATCTTTCACTTACAGATTTTTGTTCTGCTTGACTTATTCTATTAGTATATGAGTTCTACCTGATAATTTTTTAAATTTCTGTACTTCAACCTCTTTGGACAGTACCAGGTATATGAGCATCTAATAATTATTTGAAAAATGAAGGCAAGAATAAATGCACTGATCAAATCTACCCAGTGAATAGCAACTTCCTAGCTGTCTGGTCTTATAGTCATCATTTTCTAGAAAGCAGTGTCTCATAATGGTTGAGGGCAAAGTGTCTAGGAGGGTTGGACAGTGGCATGGATCCTGCCTCCCACACAGACTGTTTGCTCTTGGACAAGGCCCTGGTTTTCTTTTATTCAGAGTAGAAGAATATATTACATATCTTTTACAAATGACATGCTTAAAACACTTTCGTCCACAGTTGACCCTTGCAAATCACTTGAGCTCTATTATAAAACCAGTCTGTGGAAGGAGTAATTTTCTTCATGCACCCATTGCTCAGCTGGAAGAGCACGACAGTTATGTAGATATTTTAAAATATTTTGCTTCATTCATCTGACTCATTTATTTAGAAGTAAAATTATTGCTCACTTTAATAATCTATTTTCTGAAAATTAGCAGGATGATAATTCTATTTCTGTGACAAACTCCAATGACAACAAACATAGAACTGAAATAAGCAAGGCCCCTATTATGACATAAACCTCTTCTTTAAATTGAATCCCTGATGTAAGAATTTATATTGATTATCAGATGAAAAGATCTAGTAAATCATATGGAATTTAAAAAGCTGAAGGCAGTTGATAATGGTAAATGGCTGCCAGAAAAACCCACTATAATTATTCAATAATAGGTGATATTTAGGTACATGGTGCAATCAAATTTATTCAGAATGATCTGGGGTTGGATTTTATGCCTTTTCCATTTCACTAAGTTTCTAGACTCATCTTTTCTCTCCTTGCATGGAGTTTTAATGCCAACATAGTCCATTCACGACAGAGAATATAAAGTAGAGACTATAGGTAACTGAGCTGGCATATCTTCTTTGTGCAGAGTGCATACTAAAACAATCTTTTCTCACACAGGCAAGTAAAAAAATCTAGGTGTTTCAGTGTAATAAAATAAATCCTTACCTCTAAATTCTCAGGACACATCTCTTTGT
>PVKA01028121.1:0-29732 GCA_004027165.1 Ctenomys sociabilis
AAAAAAAAAAAAAAAAAAAAAAAAAAAAAAAAAAGAATGTTTCTGTGATTTTCACATGACTGCTTCGCCAGGTCCCACCATTTTCCTTCTGCGCCAACTGTGGTCGCCTGAGTATATGCAGCCAGACAAACTTCACTTTGACTTTCCCACTGCAAAATCAAAGCTGCTGCTGTGCAGGAGTTCATTCTGGGAGCTTGCAGACATGGCAAATCTGATGCTAACCCAGTTATTCATTAGGAACTCTTTGCATACTCTTCCCCAGGCGTGATGGCAGAATTGGCAGGCAAGTTCATTGGCGAGTGATGGACTGGTCCCTCCCCAACAGGCAGGGTCTGCAGTCGCTCCTCTGCACAATGGAGCCAACCAACCATGGATCAGAAATCTCTGAAACCATGAGCCAAAATAAATTTTTTTTTCCTTAAATTGATTTTCCTGAAGTATTTTGTACAGTGATAGAAAACTAACACAATAAGAAAGGTCAAATAACAGTTACACATAATACTTGCCAACCAAAGATATTCAGTGATAATTTTGGTCAATATCCTTAAGATCTTCCTTTAGGAATTTTTAATTATTTTTTAATGGAATCATGTCATCTTATAAACTGATTCTTAAATTTAATGTTACATTATTATATCTACCCATATTATTCTCCTACAAATAACTTAACTGGCTGTATAACCTATTCATCCAAACTCCTCTTGGTCAAGTAGGCTGCTTTCAATTTTCAAAAAGTATTACATGCAACACAGAGATAAATATATGTAGATGACAAATTCCTGCCCATAAAGTTGCTAGATCAAAGAGTTTCCACATTTTGAGATGAAAGCTCACACTGCAATTTTAAGCAACATAGGTAAATATTTTACAGCAGACATTGAACCTTTACTGCAAAGGGAAAAATTTTAAGTCAGCTGCAAACAAGAAGCAACTCGTATTATAATTGTAGGGGTTATCTTGTTAATACAGACAGAAGAGGGAATAATTTCACTGAGCCAGAAAGCCTGTCTTTTGAGAGAGGAATGGTGTGGATATATAACTTGTGCTGGTTGATGTGTAACACATCGTAAGTCTAATCATCGTGGTTGAAGAAGAAAAGTTACAGACATGAAGAGAGACCCCCACCTTCAAGCTGTCTTTAAATACATCCATTGTGATACTTGCCCTCCACAATCACTGACCCAAGCACAAATCAAGTCATGGAGATCCTGGCCCAAATGCTTAGAGGGCCTCTTACTTCTATCTGGCTAAAATTCTTTTAGGAAGCACTCAAATCTCTTTGCTTTCTCTTGAGCCATATTTTGAGTGTTATCTCCCTCCTCACTGTTGGGTCTGCACTGACCCAGATCTCCGCGGGCGGGGAGACGCCAAGAGATGAGGGTGAGAGCTCAAAAGTTTATTGAACCACGCTTGCGGTTCCAAATCTAAGGCGGTTGCAAAGCCCCGAGCAGTCGTTACAGGCAGGTTTATAAAGGCAAAAACCACAAAATCGGGAGAGGGCAAGTGCACTACACAAGCTAATTGCATTGGTTGATAGGGGTTGACCTTTACGTTGACTGGCTTGGCGTGGGGGGGATTTTTCTGACAGAATAACATATTTCTGTAATGCTTGGGTAACCTTGGGGGAGCATCTTGTGGTCATTAGGGGGTAAGAGGGAAACTTGAGCAAGCAGGTTACAGAAGCCAATAGCAATTGTTCCTTTGTCAGGATTGATTGAGGGCCACCTGGGGGTTGCTGAGGCTTCAGAGCAACCTTGTGGTTGCCTAGTTGCACGTAACTTTCCCAGAACATTCAGCAACAGGTGAAACAAAGGGTTAAGATGGAGCCAGTCTAGCGTGGGGCTGGGTGTTGTCTTGGGACTTTTTATTTTTACTTTTACACTCACCACCTGTCTCAGTTCACCTAATGACGTGACATTACCTCTGTTCACTTAGGGGATGTTGCACATTGCCCGATTTACATTTGGCCCTTGACCTTCCTGTTTTCTAGAAGGACTTGGCATTCTTTAAGCCTCAACTCTGCAAAGCTTCTGAACTTGTACCCACAAAGCTCTCCTTCCTCTGATTTATGCTATCTGTCATGAGCCACCAGACGCCCCTGTCTGGTGAGCTTCTTGACATGAGGGAAGCTCTTTGAGCTTCTCCTTAGCAACAGTCCCATGCCTTGCACCTGCACTTCACCAAATAAATGTTTATTGAACAGTATTCTTAGGCACTAAACTTATGCGGAATGACATAAAGTTGAATGATCTAGTAGGATTAGATTTAATGAAGTCATTTTCCTTCATTATGTTAGCATATCAGACATTCTGTTCTCAATTCCAGCCATCTGATACAGCCTTAAAGGGGCTCCTCTGTGGTGGGTGGAGTGTCGTTTGCAATGAACTTCAGCTTGAAAGTGCAGTGGCAGTGTGAAAGTTTGCATTACGTGTAGGGAACATCTGAAATTGGACATTATAGTTTATTTCAAGGAAACATTAGTAAAGGGCATAGTTAAAACACTGGACTAAATAAATACATATGTTTTCACCTCAGGCTCTCCTGTGACACACACAAATCTGAATGTCAAGCGCAATACTTACCTTAGCAGGGCTCTGAAATGAGTATCTAGTGTACCACGGATGAGACAATTTTGCAAAGGGCTTTAGAATAATAGCTTGACTTGGTTCTGAGGCTTTGGTACTAGAAGAACCAAGAGAGCCTTATCCAATGGTTGAATTGCTTTTTATACACTTCGCTGTGCTTGAAGCAGCTGAAGAACGTTGCTTGGGGTGTTTTTGGACATGTGGGGTGGGTGGTATGAGTGAGGTTGACATCAGGAAATTGCCAAAAAATAAATCTCTGGTATATGCCTTAGACTTCCATCAAAGAATTCTGAGCCCAAACAGGTATATTTAGTATGTATGGTTTTAAAAAGCTAGGACTCTCATTTGAAACTGTCCCATAAACAGCAGCAAATCTGCATCTCTGTGCAAAGGCTGAGAACCTTTCACAGGTTGCAGGTGCCGCCCTGCCCTGCCCACACTTTGAGTTGGGTGCTGGGAGAGAGAAGCCGACTGTGAGCCAACTCTGTCCTTAAGGTGCTACCTGGACGGTGGAAAGCAGACCGCTGCAGAAACCGCTGACTTCTCTCTGATCAGCGCAATAACAGAGTGCACTGCAACGACAGAGAGAAAAGCCGAGGAGAGCTTTTGCGGGCCTGGCGAGCAAAGCGGACTTTGCAAACTGCAGGGCGGCGAGCAGGGCTTATCCTCCTAAGCCTCGCAAAGGGACAAGGAGAAGGGCACCGTGACAGATGGCACGATGTGTACAGAAGCATGGCAGCATGAAAAAAAACCTGCTGTATGCGGGAAAGTACCATGGAAACAAAGTAACAGGTTTGAGAGAAAGGCAGCAAGTGAGGCTGGTGGGAGAGGAAGGGCAGAGGACACAGCCTCTGTGGCTGTGTGGAACCTCTCCACCTTGTCGTCGTCACTACTGAGGACAGGGAATCTAGTGAGAGGTGCTGCATGTTTCCACTTTCTCCTCTTCTGCCTCCAGCCAAAGATTTCCAGGAAGAAGAGAGAGAAGGAGCAAGGCCGTGCGTGGCATTTGTCTGCCCCTCTCCTCAGCAGGAGGCCGCACTGATCTACTGCCTTGACATCTTTTTCCTGTAGCTACCATATTACAGGAATGGCTATCAGCAGACAAAACCCATGCAGCAGGCAGCAATATGATTTCAGGTTCTGTGCAACAGTAGAGGACGAATTATAAATGAAGCCTTATAGTTCGCTCAGCTCTGGACATCTGTGTAGCTACCTGAAATCATCCCACTTTTTGGCCTCTTTCCAGTGGGCACAAAGATTTTTTAAAAAATGTATTTAGTACAGGGTCTGTAGGGTCTCACTACGTAAACTGGACTTGCAGTGATCCTCCCATATTCAGCCTCACAAGGGCTGGGATTACAGGTGTACACCACCACGCCCAGTCTCACTTGTCATCTCAGTGCGCTGTGGGGGTGGGGACAGCATGACATGCTGGGGATGGAACCCTGGTCCCTGCATCTAGGCAGGTGCTTTAGTCTGCTGAGCTATCTGGCCAGCCCTGAAAAAAGCTTCTTGAGTTTTTTTTTCCCCAATTTCCCAAAACAAATGTATTTTATATTAGTAAAATACACTAATAAAAAAATGTGGGGTGCAGTGGCATACACTTAAACCCCCAGAACGTAGGAAACTGAAACAGGAAGATCATTGTGAGTTTGAGGTCAGGTTGGGCTTTTATGAGACCCTGTCTCAGAAAAAATAAAATACAGGTCCTGAGCAAGGAATTCCAGGTGCTGCATGGTCTTGCCACACCAGGCACAGGACCGGCGGGCTCAGGGGCACTGTGGGGGTCAGAACAGCAGCTGCCAATATCCACGTGACAAGAAGGCTGAGGGGAAGCAGAAGAGGCAGACTCCCTCAAGCCAAGTCACTGAGGCGGTCAAACACACGCCTCAGATGGAAGGTCACATGGCCTCTGGGACGATGCAGATACCAGCCCTGTCATTGACAGTGGCTGTGCTCTATCCTGGCAGTGTCCTGACTAGAACTTCCCAGGTGGTAAGTGTTCTCTAAATGTGCACGTCTCTAGGCAGCCTGCGTGAGGCCCTGGGTGCTGCCAAGGATAACTCAAATCGGCTGTGCCCCTCCTAGTCACCCAGGAGGGGAGCCTCCGAGGGTCACAAGGTAGCAAAAATTGCGCCAGATGCTAACAGCTCTGATTTGAAAAGCAACAAAAATCTTAATAAACTTCATTGTAGAAAATGCACACTTGAGGAAGGGGATTAAAAGATCACACAAAAGTCTTGCACTTTTCAGTGTCCTGGTGGATATGGGATTGGCTGAAATCTCTGGGAACACCTTCAGGGTGTCAAGATCCTGGGGAAGTCTGCGGTCCTGAAGACTCTCACACCTCTGTTTTCATTCACCTGGTGCTGAGGACTGGGTGCTCCCTCTGTTGGCACCGGTGGTGGAACCCAAAAAGGCCCTGTCCTGGGTGAGTGCCTGAGCCAGTTCTACTGCCCAACCAGGGTCCCAGAAAATCTCTACCTCTGGCCTCTCTGCCTTCCTCATTCCCACAGACCTGCATCTTCCTCAGGCCCTGGTAGGCCTGCACAGCCCCTCCTCCTTCACAATCTGCTACTAGGCCAGTTGCTGCCTATGCTCCTTCTAGGCTGGGCAGTCAGCTCTGGTGGCTGCAGGATGCTTTCTCCAAACTGTCTGGTGTCTTGCACTTGCTCCTGCTCCAGCCTCTTCACCACCCTCTGCTTTTTCTGTTGGGCTTTATCTAGCTCCTTTTGGGAGCTGTCTGTACCTCTGGCTGCCAGCAGGTCTGGTTCTTGCTGAGGAACAGCCCATGCTGGGTCTCCAGCTCCACGTGTGGACTGTTGGCCCCACCGTCTTCCCCCTGCCTCTGGCTACACTCCCTGTGCTTCCTTCATGGTGTTCCTGAAGATCTCTTGGGACTCCTTGTTTCTCTCTTTAAAACTGGGATTTTTTTTTTTTTTTCAACTTCTCATGGCTCTCATGGTCTCTGGAACCAAAAAGGGACGTTCTGTTCATCTGGGTTCTTGGGCTTGGGACTCACTTTCTTCTTTTCTTTGCTGCCCTCACAATGCTGCTGCCACCTCTGCCATCCTGGGTTCTCTGGTCCCACTGACCCTGGTGCGGCCACTGCTTGCCCATCCAGCACCTGCCATCATACCAACTGCTTTGAGAGGGAAGCTATTAATTTTGAATTCTTAACTACTGCTCAGGTCACAAGCAGAACTCTCTTTCGTGACTCTCATCATTAAGGAAGCTGGGTCTTTTTCAGGACAGCCAGCCCCTGGCAAGTTGTTCTTAGCTTTCCAGCATAGCTAAAATAACCATTTCCCTGTGAGTGTTTCTCTACTCCTCTGCTAGAATGATTTCTTCTTTCCTCTATGCTTCCTAAGACTTTGGTGGGAAACACTTTTCAAAATTGTTGTCCTCTGTTAGTATTTATCTGCTGTTCATTAGATAATGAACTCCTGTCTCATTTTTGTGTCCCCAGTGCTATCTATGGTAGAGAATGAGCAGGAGCTCTGAAAGACAGAAGCCTGGCAGACATAAGAAAAAGACACCATAATCAGAAATATCATTTAGACCTATTCATTAGTTTTTCTACAAGAATTACATATTCTAAGATAACACAGGGAAATTATCTTTGAATATATGATACAACTTAAAGGAATATTTTGGAAGGGGAAACAAACAGATGATTTAAACTCTTAGAGCTTAACTTGATTTCTGCAATCCATACCCTGCTTGCTTTTCATCTGTCTGTCTGTCTGTCTGTCTGTAAGTCTCTCTGGTTTTTTGGTGGTGCTGGGGATTGGACCCAGAATCTTTCTCATCTCACTTTAATTAATTTATTTATTTTTCAAATATTTCTTTTTTAATTAATTTTATTGAGAAACAAATAGTAATGAAACAGTTTCAAAACTGATTAGTAGGGCAGGTTCAATAATTAATACATTGCATATTGTCTTAGTAGTGGTTATTCATAGTACAAGGTGCAGACATGACATCCTGTCCAAACACTATTAGAACAAATCTTTCTTCTCATTGAATTAAGAGAAAGTAGCTGTGTATCTATCCTGACTATTTTGGATATACAGATAATCATCTCATGCTCGTCACCACTTTACCACTGAGCTACATCTCCAGTCTTCCAGTGTAGGTTCTCTCTGTCTCTGCCTCTACCTCTGTCTTTGTCACTGTCTCAGTTCTGACTCTCAACATAAGTTTACAGTTAGGGAAAAATGCAGACTTACTTAAATTTACTTTCATTCTATAAAAGGGCACAGTAAATTCAAACATTTGTTAAAACTTTTTTTTTTTTTTTTTTTTTGTGGAACCAGGGATTGAACTCAGGCCCTTGCACTTTCCAAGGAAGCACTTATTCTACTGAGCCATCTCCCTGACCCCATTGTTAAAACTTTTTATGTTAATTTTTTTTTTTAATATTTGCTTAGAAATTTAGAAGATAATGATCAAACAATCATGTCTAGCTTCTGTTTGATCCTATGTTACAGGTAGATTTGGTTGGTAAATTTGCACAGGGATAGTAACATAAGATTTCACTTACATTAAGTGTTCTCTACAGGGACAAGGTGGACTGAAAACCTCCAAGGAGAATGTCACTGTAAGCAATTTTGGCTGTTCCCAGGTGCCCAGAAGAAATAAATGCAAATGTTTCCTATAGAAGTGACCTCAGGCAACTCTGACAGAGAACATCACAAATTTGGACTCGCAATAAAAGAAGAAAACAAATCAAAGAATGGTCAAAGAATACTACTGCAAATGAGTGACAGCAGCAACAGCAAATGATGAAAGCTGGCTCATAAAGTGGTATTGGATAAAACATTTACTGTGATGGTAAAACTAAAAGTAATATCAAAAGATATAATAATAGTGTATAAAAATGACCAGACAGGTTTGTAAAAATAATAAATGGAATTTTTGAAACTGAAAAATATAAAAGTCAAAATAAAAAAGAAACCGGGGTTCCTCTGGAAAAGTTTTTGAGGTTATGTATGTAAGTTACTCATTTTAATTCTTTGTCATGTGGTGACAAGTCAGTACAAAACAAATTTCTTTCTTTCTTTCTTTTTTTTTTTTCTTTTTGAGACAGGGTCTCACTATGCAGTTCAGGCTGGCCTTAAGCTCACTTCGTAGCTCAGGCTGGTCTCAAACTCACAATAATCCTCCTGCCTCAGCCTCCTAAGTGCTGGGATTACAGGCATGCACCACCATGCCCGACTCAAAAACAAATTTTTATGCTGTGTTTTTCCACAGCAAGCCTCCCACCTTCCATAAACATACTAAAAATACAACCTTTCATAATAATAATGTTACCGTTCTTTCTTTACTCATGTTGCTAAGTGCTGGCCAGGTGCTGGCACCCTTTACCAACACAGTTAGTATCCTTGCCATCGTCTGGACCAGCGTCCAATTTTTTTTCCAGCTTGCCCTGGAAAAAGACAGTGGTGTTCCTGTAGTGTGTGATTTGTCTCTTGAAATGCTGTCTGACCTCATTCTCCAGAACACTCTGTAAGTGTGGTCTGTGCCACAGCATTCCGTCTGTGGAGGGGAAGGTTACTCCCTTGAAAGTGACAAAGCAAAAGGGTAATCTGTCTAGTGAGGCTTGGAGAATACTGTTGCCAAGTTGCTATTGGTTTAAAGGAAGTTTGTGAGCAACGTGCTGGCCACAACTCTTTTCTCCTGAAACCCTGCTGTGAACACTTTTCTATGAGGACCAGAAGCAGACAAGAAAGCCTTCTCTGCTGGCACATGGGCCCACTGGCTGTTTTTCAGGAAGAGCTTTGTACTTTCTGAGTGGCCACAAGTCTCACAGCCAGATGGTATCACCTCCCTACGGTGCCAGTCAGCCAGCCTGTTCATTGTGTCCTTCTTTTCAGCAGGGTGACATTGTAGGGACAATGCTTGGATCATTTGTATTACAGTCTAGGTCTTCTGCTTCCTAGCCTTGGGGAAGACACTCGTCTGATCCTCGGTATTGTTGTCTATATAATGGAGATAAAGATGCCTCCTGGAAAGGCTGCTGTGCAGATAAGACAGCATATCTGATAATTAACAGCATCTGGAACCCAGGAAGTACTCAACAGTACTCATAGATTTCTGTTTTGGAAGTCAGGTATATGGGACAGGGAGGGGGCACCTCTTTTTAATCCCACAGACATGAGAGTTGGCACTGTTGTTGATTAACCAGTGAGCAAACAGCGATTCATCTTTCTTCTTAGAAAGAAACCCTGATAATATTTGAGAGGTAAGGCAGCAAGGGAGTGGGCAAGAGTGGCATAGGCAAGGAAGGAAAGCTGCAAGGTAACTGTGTTGTAAAGGACAGTGCTGAGGGCTGTGGGGCCACCTTCCTCTGGGCCAATTGAGAGCTGTACAGATTGCCAACAAAGGCACACAGCAGCATTTCTCCATTTTTTAAAATCCTGAAATGGTCAAAAATTTCCTGCCAAACTATTCCTACCACCAGTTGATTGAGCAACCAGTGGTGCCTGCAATTTCAGGGCAGCCCAGGAGACAAAGCTACAGTGTGTGTTTGAAGCAAGAAGCCTAAGGGGGAAGTAAGCTGGCCGGGAACAGCTAGGTAACTTGCAGGGCACTGTACAAAATGAAAAGGCAAGGCTCACCATTTAAAAATTAAGAGTTTAAAGGCAGCACCAGTGGAGAGCATCAAACCATAGATTGAGAGTTCTTCTAAATGAAGGATCCCATGAAATTACACAGGTACCATACTCCAGGAAGCTGGCACTGACCCAAGCAGGGGCCGAGATGAATGACAAGGCCCAGAAAATGAGAATGGAGGTGCATGAAACATCAGACACAGAGAGCCATGTGCCCCAAATGAGAGGTTACTCTGAACTTGCTCAGAGCCCACTGGGGCAATCTCAGTCCCCTTCTACATTGCTTGGCTTAAGATGACCATGTCCTCATCGCGGAAATAACAGAATGGGTATTAACAGACATTGGGCAGAAAGAAGCAAGCAGAGCAAAAGCTTTTTTGCTTCCTCTTCTCTCTTGTCTGTTAGAGGACAGAATGGTGGTGCTGCCCCAGCCATAAAGGGAGACACAGCTGTCATACTATGGGTAGTATGAGGGGAAAGGAAGGAGATGCAAGAGTCCTTGAGGACTTTAGTGAGCATCTGGGCCTGTTCCGGGATCACTACTTTTGGAGCTTGCTACTCAATGGCAATAACTGTCCTCTAGGTGAAGTTACCAGCAGCCAGGACTTATGTTCTAGGACTGAGCTCTTTAAATTCTGTAGAGAATATTGTTGTATTTAGCAGACCAAATTCCATCTGCTAGTGGGATTTTACTTTTTAAGAATCATTCAACCTCTTTTCATGGAGTCTTGGTGTAACTTCAGAGTCAAGGAGCCCGGTCTTCTCTGCCAAGCTTTGGGTGCCAACCCAGGGGCCAACTGCATTGTCTCTCTCTCCAGGAAATTTGAATCCCAAAAGCAGTGCCCTCAATGGACTATTAGTTCTCACTGTCTAGAGCCTAGTTACCCCACAGTTCCTGTTATCGCTGAAGATCATATTTAGATTCTGTGAGCTATGCAGATCTATCTATCTATCTATCTATTATCTATCTATCTATCTATTATCTATCTATCTATCTATCTATCTATCTATCTATCTATCATCTATCTATCATCTATCTATCACCTATCTATCTCTATCCATCTTTTCACATTTATTTAATCATATATATGATTTCACAAAACAAATATAACCCATTAGCCACACTTTCTACTGTATGCCACCAAAAGAATTAAAGAACAAACTTGAATTATAAATTTTTTTAAAGGGATGTGAGAAGGATTTCCTAGAGTTAGATACAGGCCACACTAGCAGCATACAGGTGCTCAGAGAAATATGCCACCTTGAAACCTAAATTTAAAGGAAATGGAAGCCTCAGATATGACATTATTCAGCTGCTTTAGTTTTGTATGTTCTCTCATATTACCTGAGGAAATAGCAGATTGATTACAAAACTGGCCTCAATTATCCAAACTTCCCTATGCAATGTGACTATACATCTCCCACAAGGGAATGAAGTCGCCTTTCCTATACTCTTGAATATGAGCTGGTCAGGTGAGTTGTTACAGATGAGAAGACGTAGAAAAGAAGGACACATCTATGTCTGTCTCAAGCTTGGGCCGCAAGCAGCTGTGCCAGTTTTATGTCTGTCTCTCAGAACCCAGAGACTACTATGTGAGGTCTGTACTCATCCCTTGAAGGGTGAGGCCACATGGAGTAGAGCTGACACATGTTAGCTGTGTCCTAGAGCAACCATCTTGCTGAGGGCCCCAGCCATGAGAGAGCCCACCGCAAAGTCAGAAAAGCTGCCTGCACGTGGAGCACCACTCACTGTAATACCCGAGGGAGTCCAGATATAAGCGGCTGAACCAGTTAGTTAGTTGGTAGACTCTTGAGTATTAACAAATGGTCATTCTTTTAATTCCTTGAAGTTTGGAGTACAATAGTTTGTGATACAATAGCTAATGGATATAGCCTCTGATGCATAAAAGGTTCTAAATTAGCATCAAAGTTAACGTTATATGTTAATTTATGCTTTGTACTATGCCCTTATATGATCATTTCTTAGAATTTTCATGGCAATCCTATAAATGGTTATGTATTTTATTTTATTTATTTGTATTTTAACTTGAAGAGTGAAAAATAGAAGCAAAAAAAGAAAAAAGAGAACAAATGACATAAACAGGGTAACATAAAATGATACATATGTTACAGAATTTCAAAATATAGATGGCTTTATATATATATATATATATATATATATATATATATATATATGTATATTATTTTTTTAAAATAAAACAATCCAACAAAGATCACGAGTCCACAATAGAAATGGGTTATCCATAGAAGTTGTTGACTTGAGCCATTCACAGCTCAGTATATTAATATAACTTTACTTTATAAACCTCCATTTTTATACTTTACTGCTGGATGGTTAAGACCGAGATAAGAAAAACCTATATAACAAAAAATGTAACCTTTGTATCAGATAAGGTCAGTCAGGTACCTTCAGGGTTTATCCTGTAACCCTGTACTGCTCTTTGTAGATCCCTTGTCAGTGTCAGCCTTGCAGATGAGTCACGGCCATTGCTTCACCAATTTTCTCTCTGTAGAAGCCTGAGAGAAAGTTTTCTCTCCATGTGACTCTCCTTGGGCACACTATACATCATCAATTGCATTCCTTTGTGGCCCCAAAATCTCCTTGATCAGAAAATTTGGGGCACTACTGAGTTACATGATGTTACAGTACAAATTCTCCCATGTCCTGAGTCTTCACTGACCTTGAAAGGCTAAGGCCAAAATGTTGGCTGACCATGTAGCCTTTCTTTTTCTCCAATTTTTGATCTGCAAACTTAGGTTGTTAACCTTCCAGAAGAGAAGTTTATTATTACCCTGAAACATATGTAGTTCAGTTTACCCACACTATTAGTCTAAATATCAGACATCATAGCCATAACACGGAACATGCATTTTCCATCAAGTATTGAGATACTAAACTCTAAGTCCATACTGAATATGAAGAAGAAAAAAAATTTAAAAAATAAGAATGAACACTTACATATATTTACATAGATATTTAGAAATTCATCCATATACAGCATAGTAGCATTGTAGCATGACTGTCTTGTGTCATTTTTTTTTGTATTATTTTTCATTTACTTTAAGAAAAGGGCAGTATAGTAATAGCTGGTGTGTCATGACAAAACTTACATAATTAGGAGACCAGAATGGCAGGCATTTGGAGTGTGACCCTTCTATTACACTTTGTTAAATTCAGTGCAGTTGCTTGGTTCACAGGTATCAGCCTATATAGTTAGTCGGGGTGAGAATCCTACCACTTAACCTCTAGTTTCAAAAATCTCCTGACATTTCTCAGGATCATTGCCTTACCCATCTAGTGTGTATAAGCGAATGGTCTTGCCTCTGTCATGTTTCTCAGCATTTCTCCTTGCCTTCTCCTCATTGTCCAATCCTCAAGTTCTCACTTTTCTTTAAATTGTGTCATACATTTCTATTTGCAATTTTTCTTTTGAGTTATACTAGGGAGACTATATGATATTTGCATATGTGGGTCTGGTTTATTTTGCTTACAAGTATGTCTTCAAGTGGCATTCACTTAAATATGAAGGCTTCGAGTTATCATTCTTTTCAGCTGAGTAATACTCCATTGTATAAAAATACCACATCTTTTTCAACCATTCTTTTTTTTTTTTTTTTTTTTTTTTTTTTTTTTTTTTTTTTTTTTTTTTTTTTTTTTTTTTTTTTTTTCAACCATTCTTCATGTGACGGGCATCTTGGTTGTTTCCAAGATTTGGCTATCACAAATTATGCTGCTATAAACATATGTACACATATGTCACTATGATATGATGTTTTCAGTTCTTCTGGGAAAATTCCCAGTAGGGGGAGAACAGGCTTGAATGGGATTTCCAGTCCTAGTTTCCCCAAAGGAGCTTTTTTTTGGTCTTATTTTTACTATTTCTTTTTTGGAACCGAGAATCGAACTCTGGACCTCGCGCTTGCTAGGCAGGTGCTGCACCACTGACATCCCCGGCCCAAGTCCTAGTTTCTTAAGGAGTCTCCACACTGATTTCCATAATGATTGCACCAGTCTACATTCCCACCACCAGTGGAGAAGTGTACCCTTTTCCCCACAACCTCTCCAACATTTGTTGTTGGTTGATTTCTTTATCATAGCAATTCTTTTTTGGGGTGAGATGGTATCTCAGTGCTGTTTTAATTTGCATTTCACAGATGACTACTGATGTGGAGCATTTTTTCATATATTTATTCGCTTCTTTAATTTCATCCTCTGAGAAGTGTGGGTTCATCCCAGATGCCCATTTCTGGATTGGGTCTTTAAATTTAGGGGCCCTGATATCTTTTAGTTCTTTATAAATTCTAGAGAGCAGACCCTTGTCTGAGTTCTTATGAGTTAGGATTCTTTCAAAATTTGTGGGCTGTCTTTTCATTTTGATAGTAAGTTCTTTTCACATGCAAAAAGTTCACAATAACAGGTGGTCCCAGTTGTTAATTCTTTCAAGTGTTTCCTGTGCGGATACATCGTTGTTCATGAACTATTTAGCTACCCCTATGTCTTCAACAGTTTCTCCTATTTTCTCTATCAGGACATTGAGTGTCTCTGTTTTAATGTTAAGGTCTTTAATCCATTTTGACTTTAGCTTAGTGCATGGTGATAGACTTGGGCCAAGTTTTAGTTTTTGACATGTGGAGAGCCAATTTTTCCAGCGCCATTTGTTAAAGAGGCTATCTTTCTTCCAGTAAGTATGTTTGGCCCCTTTGTCAAGGATCAAGTAGTTGAGTGTGCTTGTAGGGACCTCTGCATCTTCTAGTCTATTCCATTGATCCTCAGATCTATTTTGTTGCCAATACCATGCTGATTTTATCACAGTAGCTTTGTAGTATAATTTCAAATCAGGAATTGTAATGCCTCCTGATTTGTGTTTGTTGGCCAGGATTGCCTTTGCTATTCTAGGTCTTTTCTGGTTCCAAATACATTGTAACAGTAATTTCTCTAGGTCTTGGAGGTATTTTGTTGGTAGTTTGATAGGGATTGCATTGAATCTGTACAACTATTTTGGGAGTATGGCCATCTTCACATTGTTGGTTCTTTCTGCAGGAGCAGGATATATCTTTCCATTTTCTGAAATCCTCTATGATCTCTTTTTTCAAAGTACTATAATTTTCCCTGAAAAGATCTCTAACTTTAGTTAGATGAATTCCAAGATATTTCATTTTCTGCAGTGCTATTGTAAAAGGTATTGTTTCTATAGTTTCCCTCTCAGTGTCTTTGTTATCTGTGTAGAGAAATGCTATTGACTTTTGAGTATTGACTTTATATCCTGCTATGCTACTAAATTTGTGTATCAACTCCAGTAGCTTCTTGTTGGAGTTTTTTGGGTCTTCCAAGTAAAGTATCATGTCATCTGCAAATAGTGATAATTTAACTTCTTCTTTACCTATTCCTTTTATTTCTTCCTCTTGTCTTATGGCTGTAGCTAATGATTCAAAAACTATATTGAACAGGAGGGGTGATAGAGGACATCATTGTCTTGTACCAGATCTAAGAGTAAAATATTTCAGTTTTTCCCGATTTAGAATTATATTAGCTGTTGGGTTGTCATAGATGGCTTTTATCAAGTTGATGTAGAGGCCTTCTATTCCAATTTTATGTAGGGCTTTGAACATGAATGAGTGTTGGACTTTGTCAAAAGCCTTTTCTGCATCAATTAAGAGGATCATGTGTTTTTTAGTTTTCACTCTATTGATACAGTGTATTACATTTATAGATTTGAACCATCCTTGCATCCCTGGGATGAATCCTACCTGCTCATGGCATATGATCTTCTTGATGATTTGCTGTATTCTGTTTGCTAGAATTTTATTGAGGATTTTTGCATGTATGTTCATGAGGGAGATTTGTGTGTAGTTCTCTTTTTTTAGTTGTGTCTTTCCCTGGTTTTGGAATCAGTATAATACTTGTCTCCAGGAATGATTTTGGGAAAACTGTTTCCTTTTCAATTTCACTGAAGAGTTTGTGGAGAGTAGGGATTATATCTTCTGTAAATTTCTTGTAGAGTTCAACTGTGAATCTATCAGGACCTGGACTTTTCTTTGTCGGCAAGCTTTTTATTACATTTCATATTTTGTTGGCTGTTATTGGTTTATTGACAGTTGTTCTATCTTCTTGATTCAGTTTTGGTAATTGGTAGCTTTCTAGCAATCTGTTCATTTCATCTGTGTCTTCTATTCTGTGAGCATAAAGATTCTCAAAGTAGCTATTGATAATCTTCTGAATTTCCACTGGGTTCTTGGTGATTACATCCTTTTCATTCCTTATTGCTTGTATTTGAACTTTTTCTTTCCTTTTTTTGATGAGGTTAGCTAGTGGCTTTTCAATTTTATTTAGTTTTTCAAAGAACCAGCTTTTTAATTAATTGATTCTTTGAACTGTTTTCTTCATCTCAATTGAATTAATTTCTGTTCTAATATTTATGATTTCTTCCCATCTTTGGGCTCTGGGTTTGGTTTACTCTTCCTTATCTAGATATTGGAGGTGTCACTTTAGTGTGTTCATTTGTTCCCGTTCTGTTTTCTTAATGTGTGAGTTCATAGCTATGATCTTCCCTTGAAGAACTGCTTTCATTACATCCATAAATTCCGATAAGTTGTGGTTGAATTCTCACTGAATTGTAGATATTGTTGAATTTCTTGTTTAATTTCATCTGTAACCCATTGACTACTGAGTAGGGTGTTTAATTTCCATGTATTTAGGGGCTTTTGCTGGTTTCTTTTGTTGTTTATTTCCAGTTTCATTGCACTGTGGTCAGATAATACACACGGGAACATTTGTTTTTTTGCATATACTTAAGTATGACCTATGGACCAGTATGTAGTCTATTTTAGAGAATGACCCATGTGCAGGTGAAAAAAATGTGTATTCAGCTGTGTTTGGGTGGAACACTGTATATGTCCACCAAGTCCATTTGTTCCAGGCTCTGGTTCAGTTCTACTACTTCTTTGCTAATTTTTTGGTCTATTTCACCTGCCTTTTTGGGATAAGGGGGCATTTAGGTCTCCTATTCAAAGACTGTGGTATTGGATATTAGCTTTTTCATGTCCATTAAGATTTATTTTACATAGTTGGGTGCTCCCGTGTTTGGCACATACACTATTTATGAGTGTTACCTCTTTCTGTTGAATTTTTCCCCTAACCAGTATATAGTGTCCTTTATTTCATTTGATCATTCTTGGTTTTAAGTTGAGACTGTCTGAGAACAAGATTGCTACTCCTGCTTTTTTCTGCGGTGCTGGGGCATGCAGTATTGTTTTTCCATCCTTTGACTTTAAGCCTATGAATGTCCTTTTGAGTTAAGTGTGTTTCTTGTATACAGCATATTGTTGGATTTTGTTTCCTAATCCACTGTGCCAGTCTATTTCTCTTTATTGGTGAATTGAGTCCATTTACATTGATGGTTATAATTGAAATGTGTTGACTTATGATTGTCATGTTATTTACCTGCTGTTGTTGACTCCTTTTTGTCCTGTGTTTAATCGTTTGCCCTATTTAGTGGGCTCCTTCTGTTCTCATTAGTGTAGTTCTGGTCATTGTGGTCCTTGTCTAGAACATCTTTCAGTAGCCTGTGTAGGGATGGCTTTGTTGTCATGAAATTCTTTAATTATTCTTTGTCATGGTAGTATTTCACTTCTCCATCAAACTTGAAAGAGAGTTTTGCGGGGTATAGTAGCTGGTTTGGAATTTGTTTTTTTTTTTTTTTTTTTTTGTCTTTTTGAGACAGGGTCTCACTATGCTGTTCAGGCTGGCCTCGAGCTCACTTTGTAGCTCAGGCTGGTCTCGAACTCACAACAATCCTCCTGTCTCAGCCTCCCGAGTGCTGGGATTATAGGCATGCGCCACCACGCCCGGCTGGAATTTGTTTTGATAGAGGACTTGAAGTACTCTTTTCCATATTCTTCTTGCCTTCATGGTTTGTGAAGAGAAGTAATTCTGATGGGTTTTCCTTTGAATGTGATCTGCTTCTTTTCTCTAGCAGCTTTCAGTATAGTATTCTTGTGTTGGATTTCTGGGATCTTGACTGTTATATGTCTCAGTGTGTTTTTAGTTGGGTTGAAGTTATTTGGTGTTCTGTATGCTTCAGTTACCTGAATGTTAGATTGTTTCCGTATACTTGGGAAGTTTTCTTCTATCACTTCTGCCCATATTCTTTTTATATCATTCATATTGACTCCTTCTTTCTCATTGATGCCTATTAGTCTCACATTGTTCATCTTGGTATTACCTTGCATGTGATGGATTATTTTTTCCTGTATCTTAGTTGTTTTTAAGAGATCTTTTCTCACCTTTTCACTAGCTGCACCAGTGTCTTCAAGATCTGAGACTCTGTCTTAGCTTTCACTCAAACAGTTCTGTAGACTTGTGATTGACATTTTAAGTTCTTCTATATCTCTTTGACTCTTCTTCATTCAATCTGTTTCTTTCCTGTATTGCTCATTCTAGGAATCCATCATATTTCTAATTTCCTCTTTTTTTTTTTTTTTTTTTTTTTTTTTTTTTTTTTTTTTTTTTTTTTTTTTTTTTTTTTTTTTTTTTTTTTTTTTTTTTTTTTTTTTTTTTTTTTTTTTTATCAATTTCTTCATTAGAGGTAGCTATTAATTCTTTTAGAGCTGAGTTTTTTCCAAATTGGGTTTCTTCCATATATTTCTGGAATTGATTATCTACTTCAGATGTTATGATTTCAAAGATTTCTTTTTTCATTTCAGAAATTGTTTCTGCTTTGAGTTCCTCTTTACCTTTTTGCTGTTACTTCTTTGCGTGTGATGCTATTAATTCATGTTTCAGCTGGAATAGTGTTCTCTGCACTTGTTCTGGGTGGGCATTGGGTTTCCCCCATATGTTTCTGGATTTGACTCATTACTTCTGATGCTATGTACTCAAAAATTTCTCTTTTTCTTTCAGGCATTAATTCTGGTCTGAATTCCTCTATATCTTTCTGTTGTTGTTTCCTTGCTTCCGACTGTTAATTCATTCATTTTAGCTGAGTTAGTGTCCTCTGCACTCATCATTGGTTGGCTTGAGGCCTGAGATTGCATTTGGCTCCTTGTTTTTATCATGACTTATAGCTCTGTTCTCTGACTTTTGGTGTAGAGTTTTGGTGCAGTTCTAACCTTAGCACCTTATGAAATTCACGTATTGTTACACCATGTTCTAGTTAATGTAGTTTTGCCTGGCTTGGGTCTGGCTGCTGTGCTCACTTCCTTCCTGTTGCTGTCCTTGGGGTAAGCCTGTTGTGCCCCTTTGACAAGATGCTCTGCTTCTGGATTATCTGTGTGGGTTTGACCCTAGTCTCAGTGCAAGGACTTCATCCTCAGAATTTCTCCCCAGGCCTGTATGCCAGGCCTGAGCTGGGTGTGAAGGGGTATGGGGGGCCATGAGAAGCTCTCTCACACATTCTCACTGGGTCTGGGCTTTGGTGGGTCTGAAGGGCTCCCAAAAGGGTAGTGGATGTTCTCACTCACCGGGCAGGCTGTGCTGGGTCTGGGGCCACGGGGCAGGACTGGAGAACACTGGGAAGGGTCTCTCTGGTGTGACAGGTCTGGAGTTCTCACTCACCGGGCAAGCTATGTCAAATGGTTTATGTATTTTAAAAACTAATGTGGCTCTTTTTTACTTACATATTTTAGAGAGACACAACTTTATATGATTCTCCTATTTAAATGGTCATTGGAATATTTGATTAACAGAAGAATGTTTGAGAATAAAGAAAATAGAATGTTTGAATTTGTCTAGCATTAGCCCAGCCCAGAACCAGAAGAAGATGACCCTGTTTTAAGCAAGCTGAGCTTAAGAAGTGACAGCGCAGTTTGGACACTTTTCCTACCGTCTGTCTACCTTCTTGCCTTAGCACAGTGTCTGGCCGATTGAATCAATTATTCAAATCTTCCAGGGAAAACCTGGTAGTTCTATTTAAGGCCAGAGAAATCTTAGGTTTATGAGCCAAACCAAAACAGAATCCAAGCCCAAAGTGCCCTGAAAGCTTGAGTCAGTTCTAGGATCACTTGGAAAATTTTAACTCTGGCTAGCTGCGCACAATAGGGGGATTTGTTAGGAGTAACTTGGCTTCAATGAGGCAATTCACTTTGCAGACTACGAGAGGGTTGGGTAATGAGTAGGTCTCACTTTCTCAGGCTTTAAAATAAACTGTGGAAAGATGTGTTCTAAACTGGCATAGAAGATAAGTAGTAGAAGTGGCTCATTTTAATAAAGTATAAGTAAAATGCACATATACCCATTATTTGTACTACATAAGAAATTCTCTATCAAAATGTAATTTTGAAAATATCATTTGTAGTTGATTTGTGTTTTCAGTAGAATTTAGAAAATACTTTTGCTGACTTATTTGTCATCAAACTTTCCTACAAACACAATAAAAGTCCACTTGTAAAATAGGTTTTCCAGTGAACAAACATTCTTTGTTTTCTTTCTACAGGGTGTTCAGGGTCTCACTACTAGATCAGACTCATAGTGATCCACCTGCTTACAGCCTCCCAAGAGATGAGATTACAGGTGCATGCCACCACGCCCAGTGTCATTTGTGGGCTCAGTGTGCCCTGGGGCCTGGCCAGCATGGCAGGCCCAGGGATTGAGCCCCTGGCCCCTATGCCTGCTTGCAGGTAGTTTAATCCACTGAGCTATTTGGAAGGCCCCTCATATTCTTTTTTTTTCTTTAAAGCAATTAAATTATTATTAGCATGCTGTATTGGGGATTAAACTGAAGTCCTTGAGGTTTCCAGGCTTAGACCAACAAGCTACCTCCCCAGTCTAGCAGATATATTCTGAGAGTGCCTTTGGTTAAAATACTGAAGAAACTCTCCACTTCTTGGTACGTTTGTTTTCTCTGAGATGATATTTTGATAGAATGAAGAGTAGGGGGAACCCAAGACGCTAGAAGGGAAAATAAAACAACAGCTACTCTGGGTTGTCACTTAACACTGCTAACTTATTGTTAGCAAAATGGATTTTCCACAAAAGTGATACTGGGAATAGATTATTCAAACAGTATCAGCTAAGAAACTTCTAGCAAACTAAAAACTTCCATGGCGTTTTATGTCTCACCATGGTATTTCACCTCTGAAAACTGTCAGACAAAATTCTAATTTATAGATGATTATTTCAAAATATTCTATGTTTGATAGAAGGAACAAATATAATCATAAGAAAAACTTCTCAGAGTGAAATGCTACTGGAAGAAGTATAAGGAGAAATAGGGAATGTGATTAGCGATGATGGATGGTTGAGGCAATGGTACGTTTCACTCCTGTGAGAGTGGGCTGTAATCAGGCCCTTCTGCATCATTGGGCCTGAGTAAACGTTAATTCTACCTAGTCAGAACCAGTTGCCACATGTTCATTTTTATTCCATGTTGAGCAACAATCAAGCAGAACTTGAGAAGCTCTAGTCTTTCAACCCTCCTGGGATGATAGTGTTAGTAAACTAAAATTATTAAGGGGAAGAGCTAATTATGTTTCTTCCAAAATCAAAGTAATTCTCTACCTGATCAAAGGCCTCAGGTTTCAACTGTAAAAGCTTGGGTTTACTCTCATTTTTTAAAAACTGGTATTGTGTCATTATTTTAGTTTCAGTTTGTAAATGTGCAGTTTCCCAGAACCATGATTATTGTACATTTTGTGCTCCATCTTAGTGGATCTTGTGAAAATATTTTATCTGTAAATTTTTGAGAATGACAAACAGTTCTTACTTTTTGGGTCCTCTGGACTTTTTTTTTTTTTTAATGTATTTAGGACAGGGTCTGCAGGGTCTCATTACATAGATCAGACTCATAGTGATTCTCCTGTTTTCAGCCTCCCAAACACTGGGATTGCAGGTGCGCACCACCATGCTCAGACTCAATCACGATATCAGCGTGCCCTGGGGGCAGGGCCAGCATAGCATGCTGAGGATTGAACCCAGCCGCTGTGCTCTGCTTAGAGCAGGCACGTTAGTCCACTGAGCTATCAAAAATTTATTTTTGAAAACTTCCAGAATATAAGAAAAAGAAATAAGAAGTACATTTGCTAAGATTCTCTTATATCTCTGGCTTTTAAATACCTTAACTTCACTATTCCCAGCCTTTCATAGATATGGTATGTAGTTTTCCACTTCAGTTTGTGGGCCATGAGATTCTTATTGAGAAATAAATTATATCTTCACGCACTACAAAACATATGACCTTGGGCCTACTTCCTGATACATTCACACATATGAAGGTATGAAGTCTAGTTGCTCAATATCTATGAGCTTTTGTTTCACAAATTGCTTAACATCTGTAAACCTCAGATTCACTTCTGTGAAGTGATGTGGTCCTTGGATTCTCCCATCAATTCAAAACCCTCCGAATCCTTGAAGTCCCTAAGTGCGATCATTTCAGCTGATCACTACTTCTTACAAAGCCGCCATCCACCCATTTGCTAGCTGTATCCAGTATCTATTGCTGCATCACAAATCATGTCAAATTTAGGGATTTAAAACAAAAATTTTATTATTTTGTTTTTTATGTATTTGGTACAAGGTCTACAGGGTCTCACTACACAGATCAGACTCATAGTGATCCTCCTGTTTTCAGCTTCCCCAGTGCTGGGATTAGAGGTACATATCACCACACCCAGTCTCAGCTGCAACGGGGGGTGAAGCCAGTAGGGCACACTGGGGACTAAACTCAGAAAAATTTTTATTATCTTACAATTCCTGTGTATCAGGAATTCAGGTAAGACTTAGTTGAATGCCTTTGGTTCAGGATCTTCTACAGGCTACAACCAAGGTGTCTGCTGGAGCACAGAGGGCCAAACACATATGATCCCACTTATATGTGAGATCTAAAGGTGTCAAACTCACTGAGTAGAGAGAAAAATGATGGTAAGCAGAGGCTGAGGGTTGGTGGGGAATGAGGTGGATGGAAGAAGGGGAAACACTCACCAATGGTGCAAAGTTTCAGTTAGGTAGGATAATGTCTGGTGATCTACTGCATAGCTTGGTGACTATTGTTAAAAAATGTGTTGTATGTTTCAAAACAGGTGAAGGAAAGGTAATGTTCTTATTCTAAAGAAACAAATATTTGAGGTGACGGGTCTGCTAGCTAGCCTGAGAGGGACATTCCAGTGTATACAAGTACTGAAACATACTGCATCATATTCCATAAATTGTACAATTCTTATTTGTCAATTTAAAATAAAAACTTTCTAAAAAGACATCTGTGGTAGCAGTAGTTATCTTCAGGCCTGACTGTGGATGTCTATTTCTAAGATCATTCACATGCCTGATAGCAGACCTTAGGTTTTCACTGGCTGTCAGCAGAAATACTGTTTTTTTTGTTTTTTGTTTTGTCAAGTAGGCCTCTCCATCAGTTTTATACACAACACAGCAGCTGACTTTCCCCAGAGGAAGAGAGCTAAAAGAGGGAAAGTTTAAGACAGAAGTCAGAGTCTTTTTATAGTGTAATCTTGGAAGTGACATTCCACTATTCCTGCCTTGCTCTTTCATTAGGGATTAGTCATTAGATGTATTGCAAGCACAAAGAGAGATGATTATATAAAAGAAAACCAGAAAGGGTGCGCCAATTAATCTCTTTGTTACTGCATTGTGATTGAGTAGACTGAATTATCTTAGGTGATACTTACTGATCCAGGCAAACTGAAGCATACCTGGATGCAATGATGAGCACAGATTAGAAACCTAGCTACAGAGGACTATAATCTTTAGTCTTTGCGGCTACTCCTCCTATACATGGAGTGTTAATCCTGTACTCCCTCAAGGTCTATCAAAAACTCCTCCAGCTTACTCTTTCAACTGTCCACTCATCCATGAAGGTCATCTAAATTCCTTCACCATATATAAATATCTCTCTGTACTACACCTGAAACATTTGGCTTGTACCATTTTCAGGGTATGAATCATTTTCTGGCTGGTAATATCACTTTTGCATATTTTCATTTCATCCATATCAATTTCATATAGAACACTGTCTGTTCCATTGAAACACAATGTCTTTGTTTTAATTATGGTCAGAATCCTAAAGGTAACAAAGTATGCAGACACCCACCTCTTTTCAGTTCTTCAGAAAGAAAAAACCACTAGGGAGACAATAAGATATTTACACATGTGGGTCTGGTTTATTTCACTTCTGAGTATAGCCTCTAGTTGCAACCACTTACTTATGAAAGTTTCAAGTGTGTCTTTCTTTGTAGCTGAGTAATATTCCAGTGTATAAAAATACATTTTTTTCCATCTGTTCCTCAAGTGATGGGCATTTTGGTTGTTTCCAAGATTTGGCTATCACAAATTGTGTTGCTATAAACATGGGTGCACGTATATCACTATGGCATGATGTTTTTAATTCTTTTGGGAAAATACTCAGAAGGGAAATGGCTGGATTGAATGGGATTTTCAGTCCCAGTTTTTTGGGGAGTCTCCACACTGATTTTCATAATGGTTGCAGCAGTCTACATCCCCATCAGCAGTGGAGAAGGGTTTCTTTTTTCCCTCACCCTCTCTGGCATTTGTTATGGTATAACAGATACTGTAAAATGGAAAGAAATGGAACTTAAGGATCAAACAGTGAAGATGAGAGAAAGGAGAAAAGATAGGAAAAAAGGTGGTGGGGGGGGTGGATAAAAGACCTTAGACATAGTGACAGTGGCTTCACTACATGGCGAATTTAATTAATGCCATTGAATTGCACACTTAAAATGGTTTCACTGACAAATTTTATCCTATGTGTATTTTGCCACAGTAAGAAAATAACACAAAAATAAACAAACTTAGAGAGTATTTTCTTATAAAAGAAATATTGGAATAATAGCTAGTATTTTATTTTATTTTATTTAACAAACAACAGCCTTGAGTTTGTTAGAGAAGACAGTCTGTGTTTCTCTGGTGCAAAACAAGAGGGCCATTCCTTCACTTCTTGGGATTACCAGGTAGTTACTGAGATTTCAGGTGGTCATTATTATAATTTCAGGTTCTCTTTCTTCTTTCCCTCGCCCTCCTTCCCCCTCTCTTTGTCTCTATCCCTCTCTCCTTCCCTCCCTTTCTCTCTCTCTCTTCCTCTCTCCTTCCTCATCTCTGTCTCTGTCTCTCTCTCCCTCTTTCTTGTTATACACTTTAAAAAAACTTTAAATGAGATATTTCCTGAAGCTTTATCAGCAATTTTTTTTTTTTTTTGGTGGCTGAGCTGGCCCAGAATGTGGTGCTGGGGATCAAACCACAGTCCCTAAACACTTGCCTAAGCTTGCCTAAGCAGGCGCTTTAGACCACTGACCTACCTCATCATCCCCAGCAAATACTTTGACAAAATGAAACAATATGTTCGGTGCTCCATGTGCATACCATGATCACAAAAAGACGAATTCTTCAAATCCAATACTAAAGTGAAATGTTGCATGACTTTTAATTCCACACCACATAACTATCAGAGAAATGAGTTAACCAGTTCACTTACATTACAAAATCTCCAATATATAAAGCAGTTTTTTTTTTTTTTTTTTTTTTTTTTTTTTTTTTTTTTTGTCTTTTTTGAGACAGGGTCTCACTATGCAGCTCAGGCTGGCCTTAAGCTCACTTTGTAGCTCAGGCTGGTCTCGAACTCACAACAATCCTCCTGCCTCAGCCTCCCGAGTGCTGGGATTACAGGCCTGCGCCACCACGCCCGGCTATAAAGCAGTTTTTCAGATTAGTTATGGTTGAATCCCAAGTATTAACTGAAGTAAATTACTTGCAATTATAGCAGTAAGATATGGGTTAAAAAGTATAATATAGTTTAGGTTTCAAATTTTTATGTCAATTAATGTAGAATAAGAATCTTACAAATGACTAAACCAAACTTATTAAAAATAAAACACAGGGCTTGCTGCAACTAGTACATTTAACTATAGAAAGTACCAATCAAATGCTAGGAGTTTTTTTTTTATCAAAATAAACATCAATATTTTCATTTTACTCAGATGGCAGATGGTTTTACAATATGCTAAATCTAAGGATCTGTCAGCACTTATAATAAAATACAAATATTAAATACTGTGGCTCCTACATGCAATCACAACTCAGGTGCTTTAGCACCCAAATATGTTGCCTAGAATATATATTTATATCCCATTGCACTTTCCCCAAGGAAAATAGAAACAACATTATCATTCCTTGATTGTGGAGCTCAGTAATTCTTTCGAGATTAAACACAATCATTGCACAATGGCAATAACTAGGCTGTAGGGACTCTGTTCTAATTGTTTCAGTTCCTAGTGAGTTTTCAAAATTCTAAAACTGGGCTGACTAAATAGCTCAGTGGATTAAAGTGCCTACAAGCAGGCACAGGGGCTGGGGGTTTGATCCCTGGGCCCGTGGTGTCGGCCCTGCCCCTGGGACACACTGAGATGGCAATTGAGACTGGGTGTGGTGGTGTGCGCTTGTAATCCCAGCTCTTGAGAGGCTGTGAACAGGTGGATTACTATGAGTCTGATCTAGTAGCGAGACCCTGAACACCCTGTAGACCCTTCCCTAAAAAACAAAAACAAAAAACTAAAACTATGCAGCAACAACTGATTTTCTAACTTTTAACTTTGTTACCACAGTTACATTACAGTTCATATCCACAGTAGAATGCATAGCGGAATGAGCTGGCTTGATTTCTGCCCTTTAAAAAGAGCAGTTTTACTGATATATAGATGAAAAAATTGTTTCTACTCTATGTGCTCACTATCTCATTCTTTAGCTACATATAGTGTAACTCCTGCCTTGCCACAATCTGGAGCAACTTGTGCTGGATTGGAGAGTGTCTACCAAATTTTCACATCTACTTGGAAGATGTGAGTCTGATCTTATTTGGAAACAAGGTCTTTGCAGATATAACCAAGTGTAAAAATAATGTCATATTAGATTAGATCAGGCCTTAAATCAGTTGCTGGTGTCCTATTAAAAAAATGAAATGCAGACACAGACACAGAGGGAAAATGGGCATATGATGAAGGAGGCAGAATTGGTGCGGCAGCTGTAATCCACAGAATGATGACTGGCTGGGACTGCCTCCCACTGCTCGAAACTAGAAAAGGTAAGAAAGAATTCTTCCTGGGGCCTCTGGGGGGAACCTGCCCTGCTGACACTTGATCTCAGGCTTCTGTCCCCCCATCCAGCAAGAGATTACATTCTGTTGTTATTAAGGCAAAAAAGTAGTTTTGTAATTTTTTTTTAAGCCAGAGCTACAAGATATTTGAGAGGAGGACACAACAGTACAAGATCAGCTTTAATATCAGGAAGGAAGCTATAAGCAATCTTCTGTAAATACGAAAGGGAGAGCTTGTTAAAGTTGATGCTTTCATATCTACAGTGATAGAATAGCTTATAGAGTTTAATTCTGTAGGAGTAGAACAGAAATGGAATCTTCTAGAATTGTTGAATCTATTCATAACTTCTATGTGGAGTGCAATTTGGTTTGATCCAAGGAAAATGGGTGTGTGAGATTCCTATGCAACATGATTTAAGGAACTACAAATCCATCTGGCATCCCAAATTTGCCAACATCGTGACCCAGAATGCTAACACAGAAGCGTAGTCTGTTACCACAGAAAGCACCTGGCAAGTGAAACTGTCCCTTTATGATGACCACCTTCCACGGGGAACAACACATTTCCTCAGAGCCAAGGGAGGGGATTAACGACAGACACAGAGAAAAAGACTAGGTGAAACAGAAACCTCACCAATCCAGGAAAAATCTTAAAATTGGGACTTTCTGTGATTAATCAAATATTGAGTGCAGAAGAAATTTCAAATTAAACAAAAAGAGTGATACACGATTGTGAAAGCATTCCCTTTAGTAAGCACAAAATAAGTTTGTAATAAAAAACTATTGTGTGAATTCCTACATGCGTGCTATGTGTTTGGTAAAATAAGGCTTCAAAATAATCATTATGCCCATTTGGCATATAGATAAAAAGAGTAATGTGACCTAATATATCCAACTCCTACCGCAAACAATGTATAGACATAATGTGAAAGCAAGTGAGTTATATTTTGAGAGCTAAAAGGATGCCATTTCTAATTCATAATTAAACTACTTTTCAAAGATCAAAAAGCTTTCCCTTTGTGAAATTAGTATTAGAGGTTAACTCCTTGATAATTTTTAAGGTGTTTAACTATGTATAATATCTTACTCAATATGTTTAGCATATATATATACACTGTATATCATATATATAATATATAGTATATATATTATATACTGATTAATGTGGAAATATGGGTATAATTTCCATCAACAATGTTTAAAAATATGAGTTTAAAAAACACACTTTGACATAGAAGATAAGCAGTAGAGAAATGTATTTTTACCTTTGGCACCAGGCTAAAATCTTTCCTCAGTCAACTTTTTTTTTTTTTTGGAACTGGGGATTGAACTCAGACCCTTGCACTTGCCAGGGAAGTGCTTATTCTACTGAGCCATTCCCTTGGCCCCTCCTCAGTCAACTTCTATTACCAGTGGGAGTGAGCCTATTTGTTACCATTGAAAGGTCTAAAAATTTTGCCATCACTGTGAATCTACATGATATCTGGCACTCAGTTCCATTTCAGTCTTTCATGGAATTAGAGTTTTTACTCGCTTAAGAAGTAGAAGTATTTAAAGTAAACAGTTACAAATTATTTTATGTGCATAATTTAGGTCTTTGCCTTTGTGGATAGATATAAAGTGGTGATTAATACTTTCTCAAAACATGGGATTATGAAAATACTGGGGATATAATTTTATTATTAATAAAAATTATTTTACCCAGTACAGAAAAAATGATGTATCTTCCGGTAACAACTTTACAGACAATCCAAAATATATTTGCATGCCAACAAAAATTCTCTTTTAATAAATTCTGAAATCTTCTTTTTAACTCATTACTTCCCTGCAGCAATAATTGAAGTTCTAACCTGAAAACTAAAAATATAAAAATAAAAGTTAAGAGCTGTATCAATCTTGAACTGGGACACTTAAGTTTCTTTCCTCCTGACACCAGATATAGTATATCAGAGAAATGTGAGCAATACAAGAAAATGCCTAGAAACCTGTAGCATTATCTGCCACATCTGAAACCTTACTTATACAATATCTCTTAATGGTTTTACACAAATTCTGTTGCATATTTAATATTGTTAAAATATTTGTAATCTTGCAGAATTCTTTGTAGAAAGGATTTAATATTTGTTTAGTTCAGTGGTTCCTTGGTACAAGGAAAAAAATGTTCCTAATGAAATGTAAGGAACATAACAGGAATATCTGAATCTGAACATATCAGGAGTATCTGGAAATAAATGAGTTTTTATATGCTTAGCCAATGACAATGCAAAATAAAATGGAAAAATGTTTAAGGAGAAATGATTGAGCAAAGTTGTACTTCCTTAATCTATTCAGGGAAACAAACACATATATAAAGCTTAATGTTAACGTATATTACATTATTTTTTAAGGGAAAAATAGTGTAAACTTAAGTCACAAAGCTCAATTTTACTTTTCTCCTCTCTGTAATTTCAATGTAGTTGTAAGCTTGTGCTGTGTCACCAGTGAAAGTGTCAAATTCCAGGGAGGGAGCAATTGATCAAAAACCAAGAACAAGCCTGTGCTTCTGCACACTTGTTTCCATCTTCTCCCAAACTGCACTCTTCTACCTGCCTGCTGCTGAGGACAAGAAACTGTCCCTTGCTGATGGCTAGTTTTGTCCACTACAGGTAGCTATCAACCAGCTTTGTTCTTCCAACTCTTTTTCAGCCTATTTTTAATTACTGAGGGCCCTCTGTTGCTTCTCTTTTACTCTCTTTTTGTTTTTCTGATGCCCTTCAATCCAATTTAGCATGCACAGCTATCTGTTTTGCCAGGCTAACAGGATCACAAATCTTCTCTCTTTGTTTGATTCAAATGCATAGAAGACCACGGACAAATGCACAGCAGACCACGGACACACTACTTTCAGGTCCCCCTCCTCATGTCCAGAGAAAATCCAAAAGATGTCTTATTTTACCAGTGTGTAGCATACCAAAACTACACTGGATAAAGGAAATACAAAGTTGTGACTTAGGCCTGTGGATCAATTAAATAGTCACAACTACAAACATAAATGTAATTTTGTTTAATAGAAGATGTTATGGGTGCTCCACACAGCTAAGATCTGGCACATTGCTTCACAATTTTGCCTCTGTAGAACCTAGGAACTGGACAGTAAGTAACTGAGTAGAATCTTCAGTTTTGGATTTTGTATTTCCTCTAGATTCTCCAAATGGACTTGTACACCTGCTTTCCTGGAGGGGGCTTTTGACCAGCCTGGTCTGTACATATGGGGAGGGAGGGAATGATGCCAAATTGTATTGTGGTGCCTGGACAATGAGAGATGTACGGAGAGGACAACCAAGTTGGTGTGAACTGCTAGCTTGAGCATTAGTGATTGAAATTGTCCTGCTGGCTGCAGGCTCTCATGCCTTTGTTGGAAAGATGGGGACAGAGTGATAGCTTCCAGAGCAGTTTCCCCTGGATTTTCACTTTAAGTATAT
>PVKA01028122.1:0-21653 GCA_004027165.1 Ctenomys sociabilis
GGGGGGTGCTAGGATGGGGGAGCTGTGAGAGAGAAATGGGAAGACAGATGGAGACAGAGACAGAAAAACAGAAACACAGAGGACAGAGAGAGAACCGGAGGGCACAAAGACAGAGAGAAGAGAACCTCTTGGTCCTTTGCCTTCTCCTGGGTATACTTTGGCATGGACTCTTGGCCCCACCTGAGCTACTCCCACCTCTCCATTCACCTGGGTGCACCCCTCTTAGTGTTCTGCTTCCTGTCATGCGCTTGGACCTTCTGCAGCCTCCCTGTCCCTGGGACCCCCCACACCTCACACCATGCATCCTCACCCACCACCCACATGGAGGCCGGACCTGACCCCTGAACTCTGACACCAGAATCAGAGCATAGGACCTTGGGACCTAGGAGTCAGGGACCTGGGTCCATTCTGGCATCCTGGTGGTGACACAATGTAAGACTACCCCTCTCTGGTCTCAGTTTCCTTGAGGTGCACCAAGGGAAACAGCATTCCTGCTCATTTAACTGGTATGGTTGAGGCCAGGGCACAGCAGGGCTTACTGGTGGCACTTCTCTAGGTGAGACACTGAGGTGAGGCGCAAAAAGGGTGCCAGCATGGGGTACGGTCATTGGCATGCAAAAGCCTTTCATCCTGCACAGATCCAGAGCTTCTGTCAGTGTTTACCTCCCTCCTGCCCACTCCTCCACCTCCTGGAAGAAACCTCCAGCCCTAGTGCACTGCTAAAAGCAGGGCCTGGAAAAGGGAGCTGCAGAGGATAGGGCAAAGTGCCTTACCTTGGAGCAGGTGGAGGAATGAGTCTCTTTACTCGCTGATCACTTGCTGGTGGTGGCTGTCTTCGGCTCTTGGCCTGTACTCCCTGCCTGGGAACTCCTCCCAGGCCCTAAATCCCCTCTTGTCCTCTGGGACCTGACTGGCTGGATTCAGGACGTCAGTCAGTTCCTGGGAAGTAGGAGGGTATAGTGGTCATTCATGGGACTCTCTGGAGGAAGCTCAAATGGGCTGTGTGTGTGGGTGGTCCTTCCCTCCTCCTGGCCCCTGGAGAGGGGAAATGAAAGACCAGCACATGAGTGGGTTGGAACAGCCAGTGTCCATGTGTGAGGACAGCCCCAGTGTACTTAAGACAAAAGAGAGGCAGACAGAGGCAGGACTACACCAAACACAACTGACCGAGGGACTTACTGATAGAGTGTGGTCTTGTACGGCAAGAGCACTTAGATGTCTATTGCTTGGGTCATAAAGAAGGGCATATTTGTAACTAAGAAAACGTGACTTCATCTTGCCTGGAATGCATCTGATTTATCTTAAGATAATATCAGAGACTCAGGCTCATCCCTGGAGCCAGAAGCCTGTCTAAAGCTTCACATACCACCCTTCTGGCTTAGTGTATTGTAGTTGGTCAGAAAAATATGCAGGAAAACCCAACGATGACTGTTCTGAGGCAACCATGGCTGTTACTCAGGATGGCTGTTTCTGTATGTGGCTGAATCCCTGTATCCCACACTTGTGGTCACTTGTCTGGCTGGGAAGCAGCGTCCACAGCAACAAACCAACTTGGGATGACCAGGAACCTGTTTATTCCCCATAGCCATTGAATCCTGTTTGGTGCAGGCCTGTGGATACCAGGCTACCATATCCGTCAGTGCAAACTCATCCTTGTGCTTGACACGTGGTACATCGCCACACCAAGCACTTGGTGTGGAGCCCTGGGTCTAGGGAGATTGAGGTCAGTGTCTCTGGCATAGGTAGGTCATTCCCAACACAGTACTGCTGGCTGGTTCGAGTGCATGTACTTGGGCCCAAAGGTGCTCAAGACTCCCAGTATGTGAATGCTTGCTTAGTGTCTTAGTGTCTTTGTCCCGGAAGTTTAGCAGAATCCCACACAGGCTGTTCCATGGTGGTGGCCTAGGTAAATGGAGAGCCGTGGCTGCAGTTACTTATAGCACTTGTCATTGGGCTACACTGTAACAGGTCATGTGTCTGGTGTTTGGGGTACGTGGCTTCCACCAAGCCTCCAATACCTAAAACCTTTCAGCCTTGAGATACCTATGAAAGTGGTCCAGATAAAATAGAGGGAAAAGTGTCCAGACACTCAGGTGCTGGGCATTTGTAGCATTTGGTGCTTTCTAGAGAAACAGATTTAATGCAAGCTGTGCAAGCATAAGAATTTCCAAGACTGGCTTACAAGGGCTGACCACAGAGTTGGGTGTGGAAGAGTGCAAAGGGTCTGCTATGCATTAGAGTCTCAAAGGACCCAGTTGAAAGCTCACCGTTGTCAGTGTTTACCTCCCCTGGGAGTCTGGATCAGAAGCGCAAAGGGTCTGTGATGAAAGGCAGGTGACACCATCTGAAGTGAAAATGAGGACTAGGAATTTCTCTGTAGAACAGAAACAGATGCGAGCCTTCTTCTCCGTGTTTCCCTTTTATGCATTTCCAATGCCAAGCCCACCTAGGCTGGGCCTTCTGTTTTCATTAAATCCCCTCAGCCACACCCAGAACTATGCTGAACGAATTTAGCTGGGCGTGTCTTACCCAAATTCTCTAATCAGCTCCCTATCGCAGCACGGCACACACTCGCCCCTCAAGAGATGGATCTTGGGCAAGAGAACTTTGGCTTTATGAGCAATAAAGGAGACCACAGGCTCAGTAAAAGTCCCAGATGATGGGCAACGCTCCCAATTTTTGATGAGAACCTGTCACTGTAAATCTGTACCATCCAGGAAGACAATCTGGGGGCAGCATCTCTGATAGACAACCTGGCATCCTAGCAGGGGAGTGGAGGCTGGGCACTCCAACTTGCTGCAGAACAGCAGGGTCCACAAGGAGCCCCTAATGTGAGTGGTGAAATTCATGCCCGACTAGGAGGCCCCTCCAGCGCTCTGAGAGAGTCCCTTCAGCCCACTCAAGGAAGAAGACCCAGAGTCCCACGGGAGCAATGCCGATTGAGTTACAGGTTTCTTCACACTGTGGGAAGGACATGACCCCGAGCCCCATGAAACACCCCCTCCCCTGGATTTAATGCTTGTATGGTAACTGCATTGTTTTCTGTCTGCGCATCAACAACAACAACAAAACATCACCTGGTTGCACACCTGGGACCCAATAGCCTTTGGGCTGGTCCGAAGCCCCCAGGCCCTCATAAAGGGCAGGCAGGTTCTCCAGCCCTGTGGGTGTTGACATTTCTCAGAACACCTCTGTGGATTTCAGAGTAGCCAGCTAAGGCAGCCTTGCAGATAGGGCCGACATCTGCTGCTCTAATAAGCTGTTCTCTCTCTCCACCCAACCAGCCTGCCAGTTCCATGGCTGGGAAGGGTGCCATCCTGTGCTTGAACCCAATCCCGGATGATGAGTCTGATGGAATGCATTCCTGACCACTCACTGTCCACCTGTGCGGGTGCCCCTATACCACCCTGAGCTTCTCAAGGCCTTTGGTAATGGCAGTTTCAATAGCTCTCTCTCCCTGGGAAAGGCTTGCATCAGGCCACTAGGCAGGCCACTGTCCAGCGACCATGGGCCATGTGCAGTGTGAAGTCCAGTACACTGCCAAGTGGTCAGCATGGACCACCAGCAGCCAGGTCATGGTCACCACTAGCCATGCCACTCTGAGCTCTGCCCACGGTCGCTCAGATCCCCTCTCCTCTCAAGTCAGATGGTATTGGTGCCTTCTAGTGTTGCAGCAGCAATCTGGACACTCAGGCTCCCTGCTGACCCTGTGTGTTTGTCTACCTGGCTTTTGGGAGTGTCGCCTCCATGCTGACTGTCCAAGGTTTGGAGCATTCTCATAGGCACTAGGCTTGGCCCAGCCCCAGCTCAACTGTATCGTGGTCTGTTATGTGGATGGAGGCTGGCAGGACATGCCATTCCCCCACCCTTCCTGATACACCAGTAAAGGCCTCTGGGCACTGTCGGTCAGATGGGGAGCATCTATTCTCAACTCTTTCCAGAGCATTCACCACATCCTTAGAAGTGTCTTTCTCCCTTGCCCTTCTTACCAGGCTTCCTCCTATGCCAGTGATGTCAGGCTGCAGAGGTGTCCAGAGCCTGCACCTGACTGTCAGAGTCTTTGCTTTCTCCCATACTTCCCTCCAGGGAGTGTCCCCATCTCTTGTGGCCCTTCTCCATCAGCTGGGATGGCCGGTATGGGCTCTGAGTGAGAGGAGAAGTGGAAGCCCCTGGTGAACCAGGAGCCCTGCATCCAGTGCATCCTGGCCCATAGCGGGGACAGAGTAGGTATGAATGTATGTTTGCACTGTTCCTGGAATAAAATAAGTCTCACTTGACCAGACCCTTGAGATGAGACTCATAGGTATCCAGGGCCTTAGGCTTTGTTGCATAGATTGCCACCCCCTTGTCACAGGCCTGTGCGCTGTCATCCTATTAGACCTCATCACCGAGTGTCGTGCTGTTAACAGAATGGAACCAGGTCGTGTCAGGAGGGAATGAGAGCGCTGTGGTCCCCAGGCACCGTGCTGTGACAGATAGGATGCTGGGTAAGGCTCCCAAGGAGTGTCCGCAGCCTCCCTTCCATGTCAAGGTCCACTCTAAAAGAAGGCTGAGAAGGTGTGAGCCATCTAGAGCAACAAGCCCAGAGCCTGGAGGAGGATGCTTCTGGGACCTGTGTCACATCGGCCTCTGCAGCATGGTTAGGAGGGCTCACCTTACTTAATTTCCTAAAAGGGATCTTCTTCAAGTCCCCCTGCTTTGGTTCTTGGCCAGACAGGTTTATTGAGGATGTAGTGGGCAGGTTAAAAAGTCCCAACTCCTCTTAACTCTTTTCAGTGTATTTGGTACGGGTCTCACTACACAACTTGGACTCGTAGTGTTCTTCCTGTTTTCAGCCTCCTTGGTGCTGGGATTACAGGCGTGCACCACTGCACATGGCCTCAGTGGCCAGCTCGGCATGCCCGGGGCTGGGGTCAGTGTGGCATGCGCTACCAGGGTCCTCTTAGTTCCTGGATGTTTGGCTGGCACCTGCGCTGCCAGGGTCAGTGCTGCCATTCCCTGTGAGCCCTTCTCCATCAGGCCGGAACGTAAGGGGCTTCCTCTGCACACACAACTCTACCAGCTGAACTTGCAGTCCCACCCTCCCTCAGTGCTCTGTAACGTCTTTCCTAGTGGAATGCCCATCTCCAGAATGTTCTCAGAGGCCAGATCAACACCCAGTATGGAAGAGAGGGTCCTCTCCCAACCCCTAGATTCAATAACCCTTGTTTCACTTTATTGATCTCACTCCATCCCTACCAGTTAACTGGCCAGAGCCCCAGAACATAAACTGGTGTGCTGTAATCAGTGCGGACTCAACGTCAGATCCGCCAGGGCTGTGGTCTTTTCCTTATCCTTGGAGGACTGGCTGCCCCTGCTACCCTAACAGTCTGATCACCTTGGTCTAACCCCTAATCACATGGACTGGTATGGGGAGAGTCCACTTAGAGCAGCCGGCAATACCAGTGTGTGGGGATTCCTGCTGCTCCCCCAGAATGGACAGGAATTCATCTGCTTCTCTGGTGTCAGCCCAAAGCCAACCATACCACACCTGCTACGCAGTTGTTGTACTCCATCCTATTTGTTTTCTCCTATTTTTGTTTGCCTTTCTATTAGGCTTTTTGATAACTAGTACCTTGTTTGGGCCAGCTGAGCAAGAGCTCCTCCTACTCACAAACAATTAAGAAGTGAGGACAGAATCCTTCAGGGCACTTCTTGATTGTTTTTTGTTCTAGCCATACAGATGGTTTTGCATCCTTGAGTCACCTGTGGGTAAGTGAGCTGTCACATACACACGTGCTCAACTCTGGCAGAACTCTCTGTGCCTCCTTTGTGCTCCTTCATGGGGTTCCCGGCCTAGCAGATGCTCTTCTTGGGCCACAGTTCTTTCAGCTTAACACGATCCAACATATGAGGTGGTGGTTTCCTTGGATCCGGCTGGTATGTGGGTGCAATGTCAAGGCCAGGTGAAAGAGAATAGTACTCATCTTCTCAGCTTCATGTATCACCAGAAAAAAGGGCACCCCACCCACGTCCTTGGGTCTCACCAGTCAGGCAGTCAGATCCTCACAAGCAAAGTCTTTGCTTTGCATTGTGTTGATGGTGGAATGAAAAGGCTAGAATCATGGGCCCACCCTCTGCCACTTCAATTTCAGGGTTTCCTTCGTCCCCTCTTTCCCAAGCATTCCAGGTCTCTGCATCTCCTTCAGATCTTTCAGCTTTCCTTCCCCCACAGGAACTGTGCGTCCAGGTGTCTAACCCTGTCCTTACCTTTCTGAACCTCAGCTGGCTTAGGGGTAGACAGGGAGCTAGAGAGACCTAACTCTCTTTCAGTCTAGCTGCCCACAGCAGTGGCACTCCCTCCACAGGCATGATGTAGCATTTCCTGGTCTGTAGGGTAAGAAGCAGTTAGCAAAGAGCTGTTCTGAATGCAGTGACTTCAGGGGGTCCTGGTACTCACACAGTGGGAGGACAGTATTTAACACATGACCATCCCTTCCCACAGGGACTTAGGTGGTCATGTCATGACTTTCCCTGAAGATGCTTCCTTCCCTTATGTTTCTTAGATTTCCCAGCTGGCTTGTCAGTTGCTCTGGAGCAGCCCCAGCCTAGTGTATCTTACCCAGCTCCAAGGCGCTGTGAGGCCAAAGAAAGAGAGGCAGATGGGGCCAGGGTTGCACAGAGTGAAATTTATTGGGTCCTTACTGACAGAAGCACAGTCCCAAATGACAGCAAGACTGATTAGATGCCTGCAATGGGGGTCAGAAAGAGGGGCATCGTGGAGGTCAGGACAAAGGTGATTTCATCCTGGATGGAATGTACCCTGTCTTAAAATAATATTGAAGAATTGGGCACATCTCTGCAAAGGATCCAGTTGCAAAGCTCTGTGTAACAGCCTCATGGTCTTGTGTGTTGTACTTTGCTTGGAAAATATGCAGGAAATGCAACTGGAGTCACTCAGGACAGACATGACGGTTACAGCGCACTGTGGATGCAGTCATGCCACGCTGAATCCATACCTGTGAGGCCCCTGTTGTCATCATGGTTTATAAGGGAAAGGGCTTAATACAGGACACATAATTTATAGAATTAATTTTTAAATATTAATGCAAAGAGGCCAATGCAACAGAGTGTGGGAGAGCTGTCCAAATACTAGAGACCCAAAGAATCCAACTGAGGGTCTGGATCCTAAAATAATGTCCTGCTTGAATGCAGCTGGAGACCCAGAGCCCATGGCGATGCCCCCTACAAGCCCACCTGGAGGCCTAGAGCCCATAACAATGTCTCATTCAAGTCTGTATCAAGGATCTGTACCTCGGAAGGCCCAAAGGTCAGTGATGGAAGCTAGAAAGTCTGTACCAGGGGGACGAAGGATCTGCCCTGGAGCCAGGTCGCAATGCTAGACCAGAGCTCCCCTATAAAGTACCACGGTCATCCTCAGTGACAGCAAGGTCGCAGGCAACTCCAGTGATGAGAACAGCTGAGATCATACCAGGAAACCCAGCGAGACAAGCTTCTCCAGGAGAATCCACAGAGAACCCTCTTCTCCTCCTGTTCTCCTTTTCTGCTGTTGGCAGCGGTCCCCAGCTGGGTCTTCCACACCCTGCCCCACACTGACTCGCTTCAGCTGGCTGAAAGGTGACAGGCTGACCCTTAGTTGATCCAGCGCAGCCCCTGACCTCACTGCACCTGGGCTGTGCGGGGGGGGGGGGCAGCCCGGGGACTGTCACATAGGGCTGGACTACACTGCCAACTGCTGCACAGATGTGAGCCAGCAACTGGACGTGCAGACCTGGAAGGGGCTCTGGGCTGACATTTCTGCCTGTGTGGCCTTAAGAAAATACCTTAACCTCTCTGTGCCTCAGTTTCTTGTCTTCTCATTGAATAGAACACTTAGGACAGCTCAGGGTCTGGGTACAGAAGCTGCTGACTTGGGGCTTTTTTCCATGAGTCAGAACTTGTGGGGACATTCTGTAGAGGTGGCCCCACCCCTGCCAGAGCAGCCCCGACTATTTGTCTGCCTGCACAGATCAGGGATCTCAGCCCTTGATAGATGGTTTGCCAAATTTTCTTCTGCAGAATGATGTAACTAGAAACTCTCTAGGTAAGACCTTGGCTCCTGACCAGGAACACACAGAGCATTGTGCTCAGCACATCAGGAATCATGTCCAAAATGGTGCTGTTTGCCCTAATATTTCTCAATGAAATTTGGCTTTGGGAATAATTTCTGCCACATAAATCCTCAGCCACTGCCAGGTAGTGTATTCATTTTCTGCATAGCCTGATGGTCTAGGTTGAGCCCACCCCCTCCCCCCACCCCCATCCTCTGCTCCTCTCTGCACTTGACTTTTAAATGCAAGTTTGCATAGCCCATCCCCAGGTGGCCCATGACCTCCTCACCTGTCTCCCTCCTGATGGGTGCACCCAGGTGCCATTGCTCCCAACAATCCCCACCACCACACCTGCCTGGGTGTGACTTCATCTCTGGGCCCCCTCCCCACAGGTCTGAGTGCCTTCAAGCTGTTCTTGGGCCACTGGAACTGGGGTGGACCCAAAACTTGGAGCTGTCCCATCTAAACCCCAGTGTGTAGGGTACCATGGGAAAGCAATGAGGCCAATCAGGAGTCAGAGGTGGGAACTTGGGCTGGAGAAGGGATTGTGGTTTTTACAGGAAGGGATGGCGGGAGGATAAGGACTCGGGATTGGTCAGCTCGAATGGCCTTCAGGTTCTGAGGTCAGTGGAGCTGTCTCTGGGATTTGGTACCTGCCCAGGAGGGATGGAGTTAGGACCAAGGTGCTGGGGGTTCTGACAAAGGAGTACAGAGGCAGGAAGAAGCCACACTTTGACGTGGCTGGGTGCGTGTGTCCCTCCCTCCAGTCTGTGAAGCCCCAAGGAAAAGAGCACCAAGACTGGCAGAAAACGAACGCTCAGGTGACTCAGGGAGGAGGAGCTGCTGAGACAAAACTGGCTGGAGGACAACTCTCTCCTACTTCCTCCTTCCAGAATGAAAGTCTTACTGGGCAGGGACCAGGGACTGTAAGAGCCGGCTACTGCTCCCTCCTCCTCCTCCTCCTCCTCCTCTTCCTCCTCCTGATAGGTACTTCCAACAATCCCCCCGACACCTGCCTGGGTGTGACTTCATCTCTGGGCCCCTTCTTCAGCTCTCCCCCTGCACAGGTCTGAGTGCCTTCAAGCTGAATCGCAACACCTCCAGGGTGGGACTCCTGCAGGCCATCCCTGACTCCTGAGGGCCGCAGGTCACCACAGAAGCAATGTGACATCTGCATGCTACACCTGTGAGCCACTGCCCAATGCAGAGTAAGCTCAGCTCCTGTTGGCTTCTGACACTCATGTGACCCCAGCCTTAAAGGAAAAACACTCTATCATCACATTAACTGAGACTGACAGAGTCTAGAGGCCACACACTGGGTGTTGGGGAAGCAGGAGGGCCAAGCAGAGACCCTCACTGCCCACCGGCTGTAAGTGCAGCCTCCTCAAAGCCTGGGCAGTGCAGGCGGGACTACAGATCCAGGCTGCAATGTTCTAGGGTGCTGAAAGAATAACACAGCTCTTGACAACACGAGACTGAAGCTGATGTCACATGTCAGGCTGACAGTTCAGCTGTGATTTCCAACTTCTATGATCAGGAAGTAGCTGAGGAGAGAGCCAGGCCTCCACAGTGAAAGCAGGACCAGTAGAGGGAAATGCTCACACCTGCATCTGAACCCAGCAGGGTTAGAGGGGGAAGGGGTGTCTTCCTGGGCCACTGGCTGCCAGGCCCTGTTCCCTGTCCTTGCAAACACTGGCCTGGAGCCCCAACAGCATTCCCTGCAGGGTCTGGGCAGGGCATCAGCATTACAGAGGTGTCCTGGAATGTCTGGCTGCTCCAGCAGTGACATTCTCTTCCCAAGAACTCTGTCCTTCCAGTGGACCCTGAGTCCTGAGGTAGTGGGTCAGGTGGATTCTGGCCTGGCCTGGGACACTGTCCTTCTTGGAACCTGAGCCACCCAGATCTGGCTTTGTTTGAAAGCTCTGGAAGCTGCCTTGCAGCGGTTGGCCTCAGGGTCATGCAGGGTGGGGACTGAGGTGGGGCTGGCCAGGGCTCCAGGTGGGGCTTTGTTAGCTCTGGGTGCAGAAGAGAAGGTGTGGCTGGGTGAGGTGAGAGCTGGTACTGGCTGGGCATGGAACAAGGGACCAAGGCTGAGCTGGCCTGGTCGGGGCCTGGAGGCTCAGCTTTGGACCTGGCCAATGATCACATGGTCCTAATGCCCCACAGACTACCAGATCTCAGGACAGGGTTTCAGCAGACAGACTCTATACAGAATTTGGCCTTGAGGCCACAAGCCTTCTGCTGCACCTATGATGGGGTGGGAGAGGCTGCACGTTAGGCCACCTCATGGAAGGTACTCTGTCCACAAGGCCAGATGGGAGGAATTTAGAGCTGCCCCCAAATCCTTTGATGCTGAGGACAGGCTTTCTTTGTGTGTGTCCCAAGGCTCTCAGTTAGATCTGTACCTTAGATGAAGCAAAAGAGCCTGAGGAGGTAGGGTAAGGGGCACCTGCATCAGCTTCCATCCAGCAAAGTGTGGACAAGTGGTCCAGGGACTGACCTTTTATGCACTGACAACTTCTCAATAGTCAAGCGCTACTACTGAACCCTTCCAAATCTCAGGGTTCTCATCTGTAAAATGGGACCCATTTCACATTACTAAAAGGGTGAGGTCAGTTTGTGTTTTTCCTCCTGGTCCTTCTTGGGTCTAACAGGAGTGCGTGTCCAGAGCTAAGAGCATGGTCTGTGGACAGGCTACTTCCCTTCCTATTTTCATTTCCCCCAAGTGATGATCCTGACCTGGCGGTGGAGAGTGAGGGCCATGCAGGCTCTTGGGTTGCATTGGGAGGAGATAAGGTCCTTGGTGAGCCCAGTCCCCAGGATTCCTGAACACAGACCTGCCAGGGATACATGCTGGAGCAAAGGCCAGACTCAGCCCAGTACTGCCTGCACAGGGTGTTCAGGGTGGAGCTGACTTCAGCATGCTGGGTAGGGGGGTTGTGACTCAAATTCGGAGTGACACTCTCCACCGTGGTGGAGACCCAATTGCCTTCCTCCTCCTCCTTCTTTTTTTCTTTTGTCTTTTGAGATAGACTCTCACTATGTAGCTCAGGCTGTCCTTGATCTCACTTTGTAGCCCAGGCTGGTCTCAAACTTGCAATGATCCTCCTGCCTCAGCCTCTTGAGTGCTGGGATTATAGGTATGCACCACCACACTCAGGTAGAAGGGTTTTTGTTTTGTTTTTACCTTCCTTCTTGAGGTATGGAGGTTCTTACAGGAATTGAAAGGGACCCTTCCCAGGCACCTGGTCTGAGTTAAGATTCATGCTGGACCTGGAATGTTGTGACAAAATAGAGCTCCATGGGGAATCGCAAGATGCTGGATTTGATTCAAACTGTTTTGCACGTAAGAAATTAGTTGGCTGTCTTGTTTCACAGATGGGGAAGCAGAGGCAGAGGAGGGCTGAGGAACTCACCCACAGTGACGTGGAGGTGGCAGCAAGCCAGGCTGAGCACACGCTGGTAGGCTCTGACCCCTGCTCCCAGCTACCCATGCCATGAGCAGAGACTCCTTGGTGGGTGGCTCTGGGTTCAGCATTGTGCCCCTGACTGCACTAGAGCAAAATATCCTGCCTGCTGTGGGAAAGCCTGCCGGAGTAGAGGCCTGGTGGGGAGCGACCTAGGTACTCAAGTGCTAGGCCCTGTCCTGGAGGTGGGGCTGCTGCCAGGGGGTAGGATCACTCCAGCTGCTCTAACTGTGCTCAGGACAGAGGGGCCTCCTGCCCTCTATGGCCTCTCTGCCCGTGTAGCATGTTTTATGGTGGGATCAATAAACCTCCATGGTTGCCAGCTTTTCCAAAACCTTTAGCAAATCTGCAATGCGCAGGCCCCACAGCCTTGAATGGCAGCCTCATGAGCTCCTAATGGCCCATCTCTGAGCCTTCTGTACCTCCCCCTGCAAGGACATATTAATGTAAAGGCAGCTTTGCAGCTGTGTGGGTGGAACCTCAAGTGCCCCCTCCACGCCTAGCCTTGCCCTGAGAGCTCACTGAGGGCTGAGATGTCACCATTCTTTTACTTAAACTCCTAATGACAACACAGACACAAGGTTGCTGCTGGCCACTGTGGCGAGTGTAGGGCTTTGGGCAGCACCCCTATCCTGAGGCTCCATACCCATAGCCCTTCACAGGAGCCCGGATGGGTGTGGCCTGTCACCAGGCACTCTGACTACTGTGCCCGGTAGCATATGTCCTGTCCTGCAGCAGTGAGTCTTGGCCTGCCCTGGCTCCTATCAGGGTTCCCCTGGCCTCTGGTCCCTCGCATTCTGGCCTAGGTACCTGCTCTGTTCCTGGCCCCCAAAAGGAGTTGGGCAGACTCTGCTTGTAGGCTGTGGTTTGAGGGTCTGGAAGACTTTCTCCTATGGCTTAGCCACTGAGGACTTCCTAAGCCAGCCTCCCATTTGGGGGCCTTGGCAGTCTGTAACAGAGGGAGGGGCAAGCGGAACTGAGGTTGGCCACCCGCCACCATGCTCTTCATGGGAGGTGCCTGCAGCCAGCAGGAGGGGAGGGAGGATAAGCTGGTGAAGTTGACCTGGGCCTGCTGCCCGGCTGGCAACCTGCCTGCCTATCCCATCCCTGTCTCCTCTCTGCATCAGAGGATTACACGTGTAACACAGCAGCTCGCACAAGTTCTGGAACACAACACGGCACCCAGGGCTTTCCTCCAAAGGACGTTCCTGGGCCCTCCGGAGGCTTGACCTCCAGTCCGGCCTTTCTAGAAATTTCCTGTAGACCTGGTGCACAGCAAAGGGAAAGGCATAGGGAGTGGGACCAGGCCATCAGCAAAGTCCTGCTTCCAAGTCCTCTGATCCCACTCCGGCACCTTCCCCAGGGCCCCCAGGCCAGAGCTCCAGTCAGCTCTTGCAGGGCCTAGGCAGTCACCTCCATGAGGCCCCTGTGGGAGGCCTCCCTCCTGGTCCCCAGCTCAGCTTCATCCCCCAGCGCCCGCTGCAGCACCCGCCGGAGGGGCTCCCGCAACCCCTGGCCACGAGCACTACCCAGACAGAAGTAGATGACAGGCTTGGCTGCGCTGTGCACGCCGGCCGTGAGGAAGCTGAGGTGGTAGAAGTAGTGAGGGATGTGCCAGTGCAGGTTCCAGGACAGCCAGTAGATGCCGAAAGGCAGGCCGCAGAAGAGGAAGAGCAGGACGGCCAGGAGGACCAGGGCAGGGAAGCCCCGTGGCTGGTGCCGCTGAGGCCCATGCTCCATCCGCAGCAGGAGGAGCAGGCTGGACACGCACATGGCACAGCACAGCGCAGCCAGCAGGGCTGCCAGCACCACCCACAGGGTCCAGCACAGGCGGCTGCTGGACTCCCCAAGGAACAGGGTGCAGGCGCCTGTAAGCATCAGGTCCAGGAGCAGGCAGAGAGCCCAGATGAGCGCACACACGCAGGTGGTCAGGTGGCGTGGGCGGCGGCAGAGGTACCAGGCGGGGAAGAACGTGGCCAGGCACTGCTCCGTGCTGATGGCTGCCAGCAGGCTCAGGCTTACGACATAGCAGAGGAACCTGAGCGTGGCCAGGCTGGTCTGGATGGAGCTCGGGAAGTCCACCTGACCAGGCAGCAAGTCGGAGACCACAGCCACCATGTGGCAGCCAAGGAAGATGAGGTCTGCGCAGGCCACGTCCAGGAAGTAGATGGAGAAGGGGTTCTGGTAGGCATTGCAGCTGAGCAGCCAGAGGACCACACTGTTGCCCAGCAGTCCACCCAGGCTGAGGAGCTCAGTGAGGGACAGGATGGCCAGGTTGAAGGCCACGTCCTCCTGGACGCTGTTGGAGGAGCCCACGTGCTTCTGGGCTTCTTGCAGCTCCATCATCAGCCGTGTGCAAAGCCGGTGGGTGACGGGGAGGCTGAGGGCTGGCAGGGCCCTTTCTGTGTTGGCGCCCCTGCAGTGACAATGACATCTGCATTCTGAGCTCAGGAACCTGTGCTCTTACCCTGCCACCTCTGAAGAAATGGGGAGTCAGGGGTTGGAGCGTGCGGGGTGTCGACTGCAGGAGGCACCCTTCTTCTGTTTCTACTCCTGTCGCCCATCTGCCCTGCTCCCTGACATGCTAAGGAACACAAAGCTCCCAAGCTATGACCTGGGCAAGTCCCAGCAGGCCAAGCAGACGTTGCCTGGGAGGTGTGGGAATAGGGGCTGAGACCTCTGTGCATTCATGAGTCGGGTCTCCTTTGAAAGGGGAGGCAGTGCTGTGCCCAGTGAGTGGAGTGACCCTAGAGGGACTTGTCATCATCTTAAGCAGCTTTTAATTTGTCCAGGACTTCCTTTGACATTCTGAGTGGTGCTGTGGCTAGTGGGCTCTGGATCCCCCAGCTTTACTACTATGTGGCTGTGGTCCTAGAACCCTCCCTCCCCTTGGCCCTAGATAGAACCCAAGCCTCTCACATCTGGGGAGCCTCTCTCTTCTCTACTTGTAGCCCTTTGTCTTTAAGAGAAGAGGGACCTGCCTGATGGTGTGGTTGGGTGGGGCCCTAGCTTTCTGCTGCCCTTTCTCCAAGGTGTTTGGCTCCTGAGGGCCCTGCATGCTGAAAGGGCTTGGCTCCATGAACCCTCCCGGGCCTTCAGCTGGAGCCCAGCTCATCACCCCAGCTTTCCCAATGATACAGCGAAATACTGAACCTTGTTGGGCTCTCTGGAACTCCACCCATAGTCCACATATGGTCACCTGTCCTTAGGTGACCTCAGCCTCAGGTCTACCTATAGCCATCTGGGCACCTGTGGTTACCTGTTTCATCCAGCTCCATGTAGCTACCTGTCCTGTGCTGTGGTGACCTGTTCCCAACCTCCCACCTGTGATTGTCTGTTCTCACGAAGTACTTGGTGCCTGGAGTTGGGGAGATGGGACAGGTACTTGCCTCTTCCCAGAGGCGGACTGTGGTCTGGGCTGATGCCTGGGTGCTCCTTCCTGCCTCGGTGGTAGCTGCTTCTCTGGTCACCTGGGAGGGGGTAGGGTGTGAAAAGTTGGCTTCTTCCTCAAGGCCATGATTGAATCTCTTATTGTCTCCCTCCAGGATAGGAGTGGTATTGTCAGTGACAATGTAGGGTAGGGATGGGACTCTGGGCTGAAGCTGGCCATATATTGAGCACAGTGTACAGGTCCTGGTCACCTGTTCCTGTCCAGGGTCTCTGCTGTCAAAAATAGACCCAGGTGAAATGACAGGACTTGGCCAGGCCACTCAGTGGGGAGGCAGCCTGAGTCCTGCCACTCCAAGAAGCTGTGCCCTCTTGGGTCCAATCTTGATCCTCCAGCCTGCAAGGCCCTCACGGTGGGGAAAGCTTTGGCTGGAAAAGCCACCCTCACTCCTGGTGGGATCCCCTGGTGGGTGCGTGTGGCCATCAGCAGGACCATGGGGGGCCTGGCTGGTGAGTGTCTCTGCCTAGGCTGACACCTGGCAGAAGACACTGCTGACACAATCGGATGGGAATGGACAGATGCCTCTTGCTCAGGAAGCTTGGATGGGGTTGCCACACTCCAGCCAGGGGTGAGGCGGGCAAAGTTCAGTTTGGGAACATCTTAAGTGCATTGTCAGGAACCCCCATCCCAGCTGCGCAATCCTGTGCAGCCAGCCTGGAGAAGCCTGTAGGACCCAGGGAAGCTCTGGCCTCAAAAGACTGGGTGGGCTTCCCCAGTCTTGCATGTAGGGAGGGTTTGGCAGCTCTCCTCTGGCAGCTGGCTTCTTCTTACCTTGAGCACCCAATTGGGACTGCACTGCCAAGGACCTCCTACAGCTGGCCAAGGAAGACAGTCACGTGGGCCCCAGGGAAAGCCAGGAACAGAAGCAATGGATTGGAGGTGGGGGTGAGCAGAGGGTGAGGGGAGGTCAGACAGGAAGTGGAGGAGACGGTTGGGGTGGGTGACAGGGAGGGTACAGCTCAGTCAGGCTCACTGGTCTCTTTTTCCTGGGGCCCTGCTGCCCCAGGGGGCTTTGTGTGGGACCATCTCCCCACTAGGAGGTTTGGAGGGGCTCATAAGGTGTCCCCATGCTGGGACACAGAAGCCTAGAGGAGTGGGAGAGCTGGCTGAGGAGGAGAGGGGAAGGAAGGCAGGGAGTCAGAACAAGGAGGAGCCTGGTCTCCACTCTGTCACTAGCACACCCAGGAGAGCTGGGAGAGGTGTGGGTGTGGCTCTGCTGTTGACAGATGGGCTTTGGAAGCCCCCATCCAGGACAATCAGGAGCAGGGGGTCATGACACTTTCCAGGACAAGTGCTGGGTGTGGCCATCTCTTTGGAATCAGGTCCAGCCCCTACCTCCAGCACAGGACACAGCAGAGCTCAGGGGAGACACCCAGCAGAAGGGGAGATGCTACTCAGCTGAGCTCCCCTCCTGGAACACAGCCCAGGGCTGAGGGTGGAGGAGCAGGTAGAAAGTGTCTGTCCTTTGAACAGTGTCACACAGCTGTCCGACCCCGCCCCTCCCCCAACCGGCCAGCAGAAGAGCTTGGCTGCCTAGGAAAAGCCGAGCTCCTGGACTGACCCCAAGGCCCGCCCTGACCAGTGCTACTCACCACTGGGTCCTGCCTGCCTCAGGCCCTGGCTGCAGAGCTGAGCTGGCCAGGCCAAGAGCTCCAGCCGGCAGAGCTTGTGGGCCGCTCCTGCCTGGTGTAGGCCAGCCCCCTGAGTCACGTGGTATGCGGCTGGGATGGGGCTGCTGGGGAAGGAATCTCCCTAGAGATCTCTCCTCCTGCTTGGCTTGGATCCTGCCCAGGTGCGGACAGCAACAGAAGCTGGGACCCTCACTGCAGCTTTCCAGGCCGGCCTGGCAATCAGAAAAACTACAAGATTTCAAGGTGGAGCCAGGCCAAGCGGTGACCTCACCGGCACTCAGAGACACAACCCCAGGGAGGTCTTTTAGTGACCACTGCTCCCCACCCATAATGTAGAGGGGTCAGCCATGTGCCAGGACACCAGTAGATCTTGTCTTTGCCCTGAAAGTGCTTGTGTCTCTTCTGAGCCCAAAGGCCATGACTTGCCTCCTCCAGGGTGCCCAGGATGCGCTGGAAGACAGGGCGATGACAGCCCAGAGACACTGCCTTCATCCCCACTGGCACCCCTCAGCCCTGGGATGCCAGACAGCTGGTGCTGAAAAGCTGCTGCATGTACAGCTCCTGGAGGAGGAGGAAGACACATAGACTCGTGTCCAGTGATACACTGTGAGTTCAGTGGTACCTGCTTGTCTGAAAAGGGAAAAATCCCCTTGAAGCTGCACCCTCTGCTACCCTGCTGTCAGGGAGAGACTGCAGCTGCCAATGGAGAAACAGAGGACAAGTGCCTGTTTTGGCTTTTGATCACCAATTGCCTGAGTCTTACCAACTGTTCTCAATTTTATTTTATTGTACGTTATGTATGTATGTATGTATAGTAAGCTACAACCCCAAACTTATTTATTTATTTATTTTCAAAATTTATGTATTTGGTAGAAAGTGATAATTATTGAATCTTTGATGTAATTCAGGTATAAAAAATAAGATACACAAACAGCTACAGTCTCTTAATTTACTGATAAGAGACATACAGTATAATAATGTCTGTAAGTATAATATCATGTATACACCTTTTATGATACCAAAACATGAAAACAGTTTGCAGTGTATTAATTTTTGAAATCCATCTTGTCAAGGTATCTTAAAACTGTCTCATCGATATTTGTACTTCAATAAAGCAAAAGTAAAATAAAAATTAAAAAAAAACTTTATTCATATGTCTATTACAAAAAAAAGTATTTATTTGGTACAGAGTTCAGACTTGTACTGATCCTCCTGTCTCAGCCTCCCCAGCACTGAGATTATAGGCATGCGCCGCCACCACATGGGGTTCCAGGGATCGAGCCCAGGTCCTTGTTTGCCAGGCAGGAACTTAGACCGATGAGCTCTCTCTGCAGCCGTCCTCAATTTTATATTAGGAAAAATATTCTCAAGTTTTAGGAAGTCACTAGAGCAGCACGAATATCGCTGCATGCCAGTGTTTTCCACATCTGTGCTGTCTAACCGCTTACCTCTTGCAGAACCAGGTTCGAGTAAGTTTGTGGCTTTGGCCTTTATTCATGTCCATGAACCTCCCCAGGAACACCTACCTCCGGTAGAGCAAATGCAGCGGCCACACTCAGGACACTGAACGTTGGCGCATTGCTGGTGTCTGGTTTGTACTTGTGCTGTCTGTGAGACTTTGGTCTCTCAGCTTCACAGCTTCACTTCCTGCCCTGGTGTCAGCCAGAAAGGCTAGGACCCTGCAGACCGCATTTGGGCTTGGTCAGCCACAGCCTGCAAAGGTCTGCCAATAGGGGGCACTGCAGGCAGCTGTGGAGCTGGAGAGGGAAGGGTCTTCTTCTTTCCAGTTTTGTTTCCTGTTCTGGCTTTGGCTTCTTTTCGCTGTCAGTTGCCCAGCATTGATTGCAGTTTATTTGTCCAGCACTTGGGAAACCAGCTCCTTGTCTCCCATCTGAGACCCTGGCCATCTCGGGCTGGACGCCACTCCTCAGAGGTCTGGGCTGCAGCTCTGGGGCTTCCTGGTTTCTGAATATTAATCATTCTATTCTCCAACCTTTGCTTTCTGGCTCTAGGGGTGGCGGATCTTCAGCTGCTTCTCTGTAACACTTTCACACTCTCTTTTTACTTTTTTTTTTTTTTTTTTAATTTTAGGGAAGAGTCTACAGGGTGTTCAGGATCACACTACTAGATCAGACTCGTAGGGATCCACCTGTTTACAGCCTCCCAAGATCTGGGGTTACAGGCATGTGCCACCACACGCAGCCTCAAACGCAATGTCAGTGTGCCCCGCGTGTGGGGCCTGCATGGCAGGCCCTGGGGATTGAACCCCTGGCCCCTGCCCTTGCCTGCAGGCGCTTTTTAATCTGCTGAGCTATTTGGCCGGCCCTCTTTTTACCTTTTTGTGTCTTCAGTATCTAGTGAGCAATTCTTTAAAAATCCACCCTGTCAAAATGACATCAGCTCCCACCTGTTGAAGCCCCTTGCTGGTGCTGACGTGGTGCCAGAGAGGGTCCTAGCAAAACACAGCTATTGGGTGGGGGCTGGTGCTGTGTTTGACCGTAGGGCTGGGTTCCTGGGCCATGGGAAGGAGCTGCTGGTCATCACCCCGTGCCACAGCCACATTATTAGTCACGGGGGTACTCAGTGCGTGTTGATGGGGGGCGGGGGTGCTCTTGCCACTGCTGCTCAGTGTGGCACTGGAGGTTCCAGCTGATGCAACGGGGCAAGACAAGAACTAAAGGGCAGGTGGGCCTGGTGGTGCACACCTGTCAGCCCAGCCCTCTGGCAGCTCAGGCAGGGGGCCTGCAAGTCAGCCAAGGCAAAAGTCGCAACACAGTGAGACCTGGTTTTAAAATTTAAGAAAAAACAAAAGGCGAGAATATGGCTCAGTGTGAAGGCTGGGATTTCAATGGATGAGAAAGGAAGAAGTAAGAGTATATTTATTCTCAAAGAGCATGGTTTTCAATGTGCATGGTTGCAAGCAGGTGTTAAATTAAAAGCTATCAGAATGAATATAGTTTAGCATATTCCTGGGTGAAAATTACCATCTAAAGTCAATTGTATTTCTGAATACTAGCAAATAGGAATTGAAATTAAAATACTATTTGCAATCACGCCAAACCCTTGAAATACTTAAGAAGTACATATAGTAAAATGTGTATAATTCTATCTATAAAATATTGCTGAGAAAAATTAAAGGTGGAATAAATGTCGTGATACAGTATCTTCATGTATTGGAAGACTCACCATTTTAAAATTAATTCTCTTAAACCTGTCTAACATATTAATACATTTCCTATTACAATACCATCAAGCCTCTGTTTTGGTACAAACTGTCCAACTGATTCTAAAATGTTTTGCAGCACAAAAACAAACAAACAAAAACTAAACTAAAATAGCCAAGGCAGGGGGCCCTTCTTCTTCTCGCATGGAGAGGCTACCCGGTGGGTACCACCTAAAATAAAGCGCTTCTTTCCTTTTGGACTTGCCTCGTTGTCATCTGATTTTTGAGTTACAATATTTGGGGGCTCGTCCGGGATCCCTAAAGGCCTCAATTTTGTTCTCCGGCGCAGTAAGTAAATTTCAATTTTGTTACTAAATTTGTTTCGTAGCCACAATTGCTTGTTAGGGGTTGTAGGCACAGGGTCCATTGGACCCCGAGCCCCCGGGACAGGGACGCCCTCCCGGGTAATTTGGAAGGTAGATTTTGTTGTTCTGGGAAATTTGGACCTTTCGTAGTTCAGTGAATTCATTTATTGAACATTTTGGTCGTTTGTATAAGGTTTCCATGACCTTTTGCTTCCCAGGACGTTCGTATTTAATCTCCTTCATTAGATTCTTGCTTTCGGTTTAACAGACAAATTACAAATTGGACCATCTTGCGCCGTCTGTCCTCTAAAACTTCATTTTCTAGTTTGACTGGTTGCTTTCGTTTTCGTCCTCTTTCCTGCTCTGTGTGCGCGCTCTTTCCACAACATGGACAGGGATCCTCCTTAGGGACTACGCCGTTGTCTCTTGTTCTTAACCATTTCCCCTTATTCAAGGAACGAGCAAAAGGATACGGGGAACCTGTTTTTCTGGGAAAGCTTAAGACCTTATGTGAACTAGAATGGCCCACACTTTCTAATGGGTCCTGGCCCCCTGAGGGGTCTTTTAACCTGTCTCTTGCTCAGTCCCTCAGGAAAATCATCTTTGGACCACCTGATCATCCGGACCAATATACTTTCATCCAAGTCTGGATTGACCTCCTGTATGACCCTCCCCAATGGGTAAAAATTCTTGCAAAAACCACCCCTCGTGGCGGCCCTCAAAGCCTCCACCTCAGCAAACAAAAAAGTGGCCGTCCTTAACTCGCCACCCGAGGAAGAACTCCTACCCCCTCCATACTGTCCCCCTCCCCCACGAGCCCCTTCTCCCCTGAGAGTCCCATCCCCTCGCCCTTCCACCACCCCCCCCAGTCCTCCTCGAACGCGACGTGGACGCCGCCGCAGTCCCTCCCCTGATTCCTCTACTCCTGCCCCCCTCCTGCCACTGTGAGAGGCTCCTGGGGGACCTGGGCAGGAGCCCATGATGATGTATGTCCCCTTCACCACCACCAAAAGGACCCTCAAGGGTTAACTAGCTTAATGGAAAAAATTTTCAACAGCCATAACCCAACTTGGGATGATTGTCAACAGTTACTACTAACTCTTTTCACTTCCGAGGAATGCGACCGCATCCGAACAGTGGCCCGAAACACTGTTCTCGGACCAGATGGAACCCCGACCTCGGATCCCGATCACCAGAATGCCCTGTTCCCTCTCTCCCGCCCGAACTGGGACCCCAATACAGATAGAGGAACGTCCTGTCTATCTAGAAAACTTCAGACACTTTGTGAACTCAAATGGCCCACCATCTCCAATGGTGCCTGACAACCTAAAGGTGTTTCTTTTAATCTCTCCTTGGCTCAGTCCCTCCAACAGGTTATCTCCGGACCTCCGAGCCACCCAGATCAATACACCTACATTCAGGCCTGGATTGATTTATCTGTGACCCCCCTAAAATGACTCAAGGTTTGCTGTTCTGGATGCAACTCCAA
>PVKA01028123.1:0-29730 GCA_004027165.1 Ctenomys sociabilis
TACAAAAAGGAGAAAGAAAAGGCTTTGGAAAACACATCAACATGCTCACAGAGTTGTTGCTTGTCTTATATAGTAACTTTCTCATCAGTATTATATAGTAGGGAAGAAAAACCTATTAAGTAACTGTGGCCATAATAAAAACATAAAAAAAAATCAATACAGTTGACATATCTATATAAAGAGGGATACATGCTGGGCTGTTTTACAAACAAAATAACACACACACACACACACACACACACACATCTTTTAAAGTGCCTCCAAAATTATTTCAACTGGTGAAAAGAGTTTTGAGAACAGGAACTTCTTGAAGGAACTTGATTGTGGGAATATTGAGAACTACATCCCAGATCTATGGCCTTGAAAACTGTTCACTGCATAAACTATAATATACAAACTTATGAGTGTGACCTTCTCATTTCATCCTTGCCTCTTCATTTTATCCTTTAACTAAAATCTACAGCTGGCCCTCTTCCTCTGAGATTTAGTCTTTAGTGACCTTTATAGTCAGGATGCTTTTCTTAACTGAAGTATTTTTCTACAAATGGAGAAGACAGAAATCACTTATACTTAATTATTTTATGAGCTAGAGGACTAATTTATAAGGTTACTAATTACTTTTTTACCAACACAACAAGAAATTCTACAAATATTCCAGAATTTAATTTACAAAAACTATGTTCACCTCCTGAAAGTATACACTTTCTTTTCTCTGAATCTTCTCAATTCCTTCCCAAAATCTTGACACTACAGAATTAAACACAATTCTTTAGAATGGACCTAAGTAAGATAACTCACATGGTTACTTATCAGTCAATGGAGGATATAACTATATTAATTTATCCCAGCATTAATTTCTCCAAACTTTATTACTCCCTCATCCACCTGAGTCCTAATTTACACACCTGACCACCTGGCCATTGCTGCTATCAAATCTCTGTATGTTCTATTCAAAAATTCATTACCATATGCATTTCTTCTGTATGGAAGAAGATGGTCCTTTGCGTGGCACCAGTCTACACTAAATACTACAATATATAGCTCCCTGAGCAACAGGTGAGATACCATTGCCCTGTGATGACAAGTCAAAATAACAGAAAGAATCTGAGAATGTGATGTTTCTGAGCTATTGAATTAAATAATCAAGTACTGTTGATAAAAGATAATAAAATAAGAACCTCTTATAAATTCTACTATTTTTCTGGTGTCAGCAGAAAATCAGACAAGGGTTTACATCATGGGCTTTGATTATGATGATTATTTCACAATATATACATATATCAAAACATAACTGTCCACTTTGGTGCATACACTTTTTGTCAACTGTACTTAAATAAAACTGGGGGGAAATATTCCCAAAAAAAAACTTCAAGGCTTGGTTGCCAGCTAATAGCATTAGCAGAACTGACTGTAATTTCTCATATAGCCTAATCCACTGAATTCATACCATTTTGGACTTAACTGGGATACAATGCCTAACTGGATAAAGTGAATCACAGGGAACATGCTATGAAGGTGAAAAGTATATGGTGTCCTTAACCTCTCGCTCCTTGCTTCCTAGCTGTCATAAGAACAGTATTCCTCAGCCATGCTCTTCTACCACCATGCTTCTCCCTCAGTACAACCCCAAAAGCAACAGATTAAGCAGACTGAAGCCTCTAGAACCATAAACATAAATCCTTCTTCCTTTAAGCTGCTCATCTTAGCTCACAGTGACAAAAAGTTGCCTAATACAGAAAACTATTATCAAGAAGTACGAGCCGGGTGTGGTGGCACATGCCTGTAATCCTAGCACTCTAGAGGCTGAGGCAGGAGGATTGTTGTGAGTTCGAGACCAGCCTGAGCTGCAAAGTGAGCTTAAGGCCAGCCTGAACTGCATAGTGAGACCCTGTCTCAAAAAAAGACAAAAAAAAAAAAAAAAGAAGAAGAAGAAGAAGAAGAAGAAGAAGGAGTACGGTTATTGCTGTGACTTGCAGGAAAAAAATGGAAGTTTGAAGAATCGGCCTGGAGAAAGAAGGTTTTATGCAAAGGTTTTTCTGTTTTTTTTGTTTTGGTTTTGTTTTTTTGTTTTTTGTTTTCCCGCAGCACAAGCCTGATCCTCCGAACTTCAGGACCCTGCATTTGCAGGCAAGCACTTATTCTACTGAGCTATCTCCCTGGTGGGCAACCCTAGTGTGAGTTTAGAAAACCAGAATGTACAAATGCAGACAGTAAAGAATAGGTTTCAGATGAGAACATGTACTCTATTGGGAATTAGAATATTCATGTGAAAACCTAGCAAAGAATTTGGTGATGGACTAAGGACAGGCAAGATAGTGCAGGGACCAAGGTTTGATCCTCAGCACCACAGGCGTACTGAGCCAGCCACAGAGTCTGGGTGTGGTGGCACATGCCTGTAACCCCATCACTGGGGAGGCTGCAAACAGGAAGATCACTTAGAGTCTGAGCTGTATAGTAAGACCTTGTACCAAATATATTAAAAAAAAAAAGAAAAAAAAAAAGAAAAGAAAAATTAAGGTGATGGACTCAATCTGATGAGTAAATTTCAAGGCAGTGTAACATTAAGTCTGTGGCAGGGATATTGGTGGCTGCTTTTAGTTCCAGATCTGCAGTGAAAATTTGCAGCGAAAAAGCACAGCAGAAAGATTTGTTAACTTTCAGCCTGCCCAGAAAAGTAGTACATGTAAAGCTGGGACCAAGGAAGGTATAGCTGAACAGATGACCACTATTAAAAAGAAGTATTTTGCACCAGCACATAAGAATGCCTTGAAGGCATCACAAAAATCAGTAAGACACTACCCACTACAGGCTCAATAGTATAAAAAGTATAGCCTTTAATTGGAGAATAAAGCCCTTAGGCCCCATGCTCAAATAGAAATGTCTGGGGACATTGGTTCCCTGAAATTTATTTCATTGTGCTCTGCCATCTAGACACTCAGAGGGCATTGAAGCTATGCTCTAAGGCAGCCTCACTACTATTCATACTGGCAGTAGACCTTGGCAGCACCCACATCATGCTGCTTTTACAGCCATGCAGAATGCAAGAGTTACAGAGTCACAGAAGCTTTGGCCAAATTTTTCAAGAAAGCCCTGGGAGGCTAGACAATGTGTGACAGAGTTCCTCACAGCAGCTCCTCAGAGGGAGGTCTATGAACCTATCTGAGGAAAGCTAAAGCTATAATAAAGACCCCAGGAATTTAGAGATGTTGAACATCTGTCAATGAAAGTTGCAGTGAACAGAGAAAACCCAAGAAAACAGTCACAGTATACAATTAGTGAGACTAAAGAGGAGGGCTGTCTAAGCCCCTTGAGGCTTATATCATCTCAACATATGCCCCAGATATTGAACATGGAGCTATAGGTCTTAATATTTGCTAGGTTTGGTCTTTTTTTCATCCAATTCCTATCTATTCCCTCCATGCCTCCTTTTGGAATGGAAATGTTATCCAGTGACATTCTATTTTGAAATTATGTAATTTTTTTTAAAACTAGTGATCACCACTAAAACTTGCCTTGAGTCTCAGCAACAACTTTGGACTTGGAATGCTGAGCAATTCTAGAACCAAGGAAGGGTCTAGTGCATTTTCAGTTGTATGAAGTACAGTTACACGTTAGAATTAAGGCCTTGTTATTGTATATATATATATATATGAAAGATAAATATAGTTTGAGGTGGTATGTTTGGGTGTCAAATTAACAAGGGATAGACTTAGTTACTAATTATAGTTAACTGTTAAATACCTCAACAGGCACTAACCTCACTAATAAATTAATGCACTGAAGAGTTCATACTAGTAACTGAATGGATTATTCAGAAGTCTAACTCAGCTGAAGGAAGTAAGTCATTTGAGGCACACTACTGAAAAGTATATTTGATCCCTACCCACCTCCTCTCTGAAATTCCACTATCTCTGCTTCCTAACTACAATGAGATGTGCATCTTCCCTGCACCATGCCCCTCCACTATGATGTGTCTACCTTGGAGCCAATCAACTATGGACAGAAATAATGCACCAAATAAATCTTCCCTCCTCTAAGCTAACTTTTTTAGGTATGTAGTCACAGTGATGAAAACCTAACACAATCACACTCTTGCATTTATCTGAAGCATCTTCCTCCCCACAACCAGCCACACCCAAACACTATGGATCTTCCAAAACCAGACCATTATTTCTTTCATCGTCTCCTATATCTCATACTATATATGATTTCTCCCATTTGACTTGCCAATGCATTTCATCTGAACATTTCTCATGATTAACATAGCTATGTAATTTATCTTCTTTGGGGCACACTGCTGATCCCTGTATCTCTAACTCAACACCCATTAGTATACATAATATTTAACAAATTAACACATCTAAACTTTCACAATAACTATATTTCAAAGAACAAGAACCAACAATATAAAATAACTTTTTTTTTTTTTTTAGTGTAGTGCCTACAGGGTATCACTACACAGATCGGATTTTCCTGTTTTCCACTTCCCAAATGCTGGAATTACAGGCACACACTACCATGCCCAGTCTCAATCACTATCTCAGTGTACCCCAGGGGTGAGGCCGGCACAGCAGGCTGGGGATCGAACCACAGACTTCTGCATCTGCCTAAGCAGGCGCTTTAATCTGGTCAGCTACCTAACCAGCCATAAAATAACCTTTTAAAACTCAAGTAGGCAAAGGTAGCTGAAGATTTAAAGAGATCCTTAGAAGTCACTGAGTCCAACTTCTGAACTAAAGTATCCTCCATGCCTGGAGAAATAGCTCAGTGGCAAATCTCCAGAAAACCAAGGGACCAGAATTATAAAAACCACAGAGTGCAGGAACATGCCAAAAAGCATGCCTCAACCTGCCCAGTGATACCACTGTTTCTTTAATCTTGCTGCTGCACACAGATGCTACAGCTTGCACACCCATTGTTAATAGCCTAAGTGCCACACTTAAAACTATTGTCTCTATTGCTTCTGAAAGGAATAAAAATTGTGGCTACTGCCACCATTCATCAACAGAATGGATTCTGTACAGTTCCATCTTCTTTATATTAAAACTTTCAGTCTAAATTAGAGGTATAAGTATATGAGATTGATAGAACCAAAGCATATAGCCATGCTCTACATAAAAAGGAGGCTAAGAACAAAGCTTCTCCAGTGCAAAAGGCAACTTAGCCTCATAATTAATGGACAAAAATTCCAAAACACATGAAGGAGGTTCAAATGGTGGAAGACACAAAGAATGAAAAATGCTCACTATTCACATCAACTCTTACTAATATTCAGCAAGCCACATTAATCACAAAAAGCAGTTATCAAAACCCTATGGTAAATAAAGTCAAGTATTCCATTAAATACTTGTTGGGTACATGGGGAAAAACAGTTTTTTTACAGAAGGATCAACTTCTATTGCCACTTCTTTTACTCAGTGATCAAAGTCAGGATCATTAAGTCTAGAAAATTCAGATATATGGCCCCAGATATGATGTTACAATATACACACCATCAACTATGAAGTATCTGTTCCATAAATGTTTTAATTTAAAGAAATAATGTAATATAAATTTCAGTTTACAGGAAAGAGAACACTAAAAAATAAAGTGAATTCTAACTGTAGAATATCTTACAGAACAAACTATTTAGATGCTTGGACAGTCATGAAAATAAAAAAGGGAAAAGATTAAAATGGACATAAAAAATTTACAACCAAATGAAGTTTCATAGCCCTTGACGGTGTTATCAGTTTGAATAAACCCACTATAAAATACATTGCTATGGGCTAAACTATATTTCCTTGGAGTTCACTAACTAACCACTAATTTACCCACTAACCTTTTAATAAGATTAATGATTAACAGGTAGATACAATTAAGCTCTGTTTATAAATTCACCTAAAAGGTGTTACTGAAATCCTAAACACAGGTCTGTGAGATAGTTCAGCATACTAAGCACCTGCTTAGGAAAGTGTAGAGACTGGAATTCCATCCCTGGTACCACATGCCACACCAGCACCACCTTCAGGCACGCTGAGTCAGTGACAAAGTCAGAGTCTGGGTGTGGTGGCACATGCCTGTCATCCCAGTGCTGGGGAGGCTGAAAAATCAGAGCATCACTAAACTGTGTACTGAGACCCTGTACCAAATACATTTTTAAAAAAAAGAACCAAAGAGGGGCTGGGGAGACAGCTCAGTGGAATAAGCACTTCCCTGGCAAGCACAAGGGCCTGAGTTCAATCCCCAGTTCCACCAAAAAGAAAAAAAGGAAGAACCAAAAAAATCCTAAACACAACAAAACAGGAGGAAATGTCAGGCATAGTGGCACACTTGGGAAACTGAGGTAGGAGGATCATTGCAAGTTCAAGGCCAACCTGGGCTACAAAGTGAGTTCAAAGACATCATGAACTGCATAGCAAAAGTCTAACTCAAAAAAAAAACGAAAAATAAGAATTCAACTGTCTCCCGGGATTTGCACTATTATTCAAAATAAATAATCCTTTATTAAGTATTACCATATCACCCTCATTTTACAAGTAATGTTCCTATAAACAGGAAGAACCAATATTCAAGGTAGGTCATGTCGGAGCAGAATTACTCTCAAAAATACTATACTCCAGTACAGAAACAGAAAACTTAGAATACAAAGTGACTATTATTTCACAAGTGGGAGGAGGGCAGGATGCTCTAATTTTACACAACAGAGTTCTAGCACAGCCAACATCCTCAGAAAGTCTCTTCAAGGTGTTACACTGAAAGCACAGCTACATGCTATCCAAAACAAAGGCATGACCTGGTTCATGTTCTCTAAAAAATCTTGGCATCTAATGGTCAAGAACTCTAGACACACAACTTCTAGCCACAATTATATTACAAATGCTGTATTAAACTATGTCTACATAACATTTGTAGCGTGATATGTGTCACATATATAAGAAAACTTAAAGCCTTTGGGAACCAATCACTCTGAATTTACAATTTAATAACTACATTTCTCTAGCTTTCATCTTATTTCATATAGAAAATCTACTATAATCAATTTAATACTTCATAAGCATATCACTATAGTTAAATTTTTAGATCGAGGAGTATATCTGAACTAAGGAATACCCAGATAACTGATAAAGCATTATTTGAGTATGACTAAGTCTGCTTTCAGATGAGTTTGACTTTTGAGTAAGTGGGCTAAATAAGGGAGATCTATATCACCCAACATGAGTAGCCACCATTCAACTGGCTAACACCCCCAGATAAAACAAAAAGGTGAATTCATTATAGTATTTATTCATTCTCATTCATTTACTTTTTTTCCTCTATCTTTCCCTCTCCTCCTCACTCTTTCTTTCTGAACTTGGGACACATATCTTCTCCTGCCCTTAAATATCAGAACTCCACATTCTCAGGGCTCCAGACTCTGGAATTTGTACCACTAACCCCCAGACCCCCTAGGTCTCAGGCCTAAGACTGAAAGTTATACATTCACATATCTTTGGACTGGGGACTGAGTCATACCAACTGCTTCCATGGTTTTTCAGCTTGCAGATAGCCTATCACGGAAATTCAAAGCACCCTAATCACATGAACAAATTCTGATAAATTTTCTCTCCTGTATCTACCTTCTATTGGTTCTGTCTAGAGAAACTTAACACAATTACTATACGAACCATATACTATATTTAATCTTTTCTTGGTAAGAAAGACCATGACAGAATTTCATTATTATTCAATAGTGTTACATATACATGTGATATCCCTAAAGCAATTAATTTGGTTGTCTAAGGAATATTTTTAATACTACCTAGGGATTATTTAGTTGCTTCACATTTTTTTCTTTCTACTTCTTCACTGTTAACAAAAATCTCACTATACTGTTACAAGTATGTGTTTATGGTAACACGTCACTGATTGCAAATTATTCCTCTTTCTAACCTGCTAGAAACCACAAACAACATATAAAGTAAAAACGGCCTCTCTGTAAGAGTAAAAAGACCTTTATAAAGAATTTCCTAGATATCTGTATCAGACAGATGAGCAACTGCCACTTGGTTTAGATAAGTAGGCCCACTGTTTCAAATTTTCATATCTCTACCTACATTACCCTTCCTGACTTCTTTAAACTCAACTCAGATAAACAAAATTCAGATATTCCAGGCAGTCTTACCTGATACCCAAAGAGATCATTTATTTATTGATCTATTTATTTCTATAATTTGAATATATAACCTACAATAAAGCTTAAGACTAACATAGATAGATAGATGTATTGCTCTCAGCCTTTACTGCAAGATACATCCTCCTCTGACCCAACCTTGCTATGCTATAATGCTTCCCTAATATGACTGTCAGCTCTTTAACGGTCTCTCATCCCTGCTTCCCTGAATAAAATCCAAACGCTGCCGTATTAATAATGCCAAATAAAAACAATGGCATAGCATAGAATCAATTGCAAAGAAAGGCATAAAGGTATAATATATCATAAAATAAAAATGAACTTTCTTTCTCATAACAATATTAACCTTCTGAAAATACACACTCAGGAAATACAAATTTATGGCTAAGTCATAGAAAAGCATTAAATACCAAAAATGTGACAACACACTAGCAAGCTGTTTCATCCACCCACCCCCAAATGTATTTTTAACCTAGAGGGAAAAAAATGTGTTTCACTCATGCACTATATGTTTTTGTTCAAACTAAGTGCAAAAAGTTGTCAATTAAAGATAGTGACTATTTAAAAAATTAAAGTTGGTGACTATTTAAAAAATTAAAGATAGTGACTATTTAAAAAATACCATGTGATAAAGTCAGCATGGTATTGGCAACAAAACAGACCTGAGGATCAATGGAATAGAATAGAAGATACAGAGGCCTGTACGAACATACTCAACCACTTGATCTTTAACAAAGGGACCAAACACGCTTACTGGAAGAAAGATAGACTCTTTAACAAATGGTGATGAAAACTGAAACTTGAACCAGGTCTATCACCATGCAATAAGCTAAAGTCAAAATGGATTAAAGATCTAAACATTAAAACAGAAAAACTCGGAGACTCCTCAAAAGAGTAGGACTAGAAATCCCATTCAAGCCGGCTATCCCCCTACTGGGAATTTTCCCAAAGGATCTGAAAACATTGTATCATAGTGATATATGTGTACCTATGTTTATAGCAGCACAATGTGTGATAGCAAAATCTTGGAAACAACCAAGATGTCCATCACATGAGGAATGGTTGAAAAGATATGGTATTTCTATATAATGGAGTATTACTCAGCTATTAAGAATGATAAGTTTGAAGCATTTACACTGAAGTGGATGCCACTTGAACATATACTCATAAGTGAAATAAACCAGACACACATGTGCAAATATCGTATAGTCTCCCTAGTATAACAAGCGAAAAGCAGAAATACAAAAGGAAACGTTCAACAACAACTAAAATCAATTGAGTCTGATAAGGCAAAGTGAATTGCATATGCTACAGGATACTAATTAGCTTTTCTTCTGGATGGTTAACAACCCAAGTTCACAAATCAGAGTTGGAGAAATAGAAGAGCCACAAGGCCAGCCAACATTTTGGCCCTAGCCTTTCAAGGTCAGCGAAGACTCAGGACATAGGAGAACCTGTACTGCAACATCATGAAACTCAGTTGAGCTTCAAATTTTCTGAACAAGGAGATTATGGAGCCACAGAGGAAAGAGATTGAAGTTCTATAGTGTGCCTGGGGAGAGTCACATGAAGAGAAAACTTTCTCTCAAGCTCTCACAGAGAGTAAACTGGTCAAGCATTGGCCGTGACTCATCCACATGGATGACACAGACAAAGGATCTACAGAATAATATACAGGACTACAAGATAAACCCTGAGAGGACTTCACTGACCTCATAAGAAACATAAAGTACATGTGTTGGTATATAAGACTTGCTCTTTCTAGGTCTTAACCATCCAACAGAAAAGTATAAAAATGAAGTATACATCACGAGGCCATAATATTAAGCTGAGCTGTAAATGGCTATGGTTGACAACTTCTTTGAATAACTCACTATTGTTGTGGAATGCTGGACTGTGTTGGATTGTGTTGTTGAGTTCAAGCACCTAAGTTAGTTGAATGATAATGGAGTGCCCATCTTTGACAGGTGTAGACAAAGGAAGGGGTATAGAAAGGAAAAATCACAATGTGTGTGTATAGACAGTACAGTTGGGATAGATAATGCTGTGCTTCTACATAATCCTATGAGAGGCAAGATTTGCACTAATGGTGGGTGGACAGGATATTATGTTGGCTTCTAGTACTATAGACAACCACTAGAAAAATAACAAGGTAGAAAGTATTAATTATTGAATCTTTGATGTAATTCAGGTATAAAAAATAAGATACACAAACAGCTACACTCTATTTAATGATAAGAGACATATGGTATAATAATGTCTGTAAGCATAATATGTATGCACCTTATATGATACCAAAACAATATGAAAACAGTTTTCAATGTATTAATTTATCAAATCCATCTTGTCAAGGTATCTTAAAACTGTCTCATTGATATTTGTACTTCAATAAAACAAAAATTAAAAAAATAAAATAAAATTGTAAAAATAAATAAATAAATAAAACAGAAACACTCAATCTCCTGGAAGAGAAAGTAGGAGGAACTCTTAAAGACATAGGGGTTGGCAAAGAGTTCATGAACAAAAATCAAATTGCACAAGTAATACTTGAAGGAATTAACAACTGGGACCACCTCTTATTGAGACGTTTTTGCACATCAAAAGAAATTACCAACAAAGTAAGAAGACAACTCATAAATTTTGAAAAAACCCTCTCATAAGTACTCAGAAAAAGGTCTGCTCTCTAGAATTCATAAAGAAGTAAAAAACATTAAGGCCCCTATATTTAAAGACCCAATCCAGAAATGGGCATCCGAGATGAGCACACATTTCTTAGAGGACGAAATTAAAGACGCGAATAAAATGCTCCACATCACTAGCCATCCATGAAATGCAAATTAAAACAACACTGAGATACCATCTCACTCCAGAAAGAATGGCTAGCATAAAGAAATCAACAAACAACAAATATTGGAGAGACTGTGGGGAAAAGGGAACACTTCTCCACTGCTGGTGGGAATATACACTGGTACAACCATTATGGAAATCAGTGTAGAGACTCCTTAAAAAAACTAGGACTGGAAATCCCATGCAAGCCAGCTATACCCCTACTGGGAATTTTCCCGGAGGAACTCAAAACGTCGTATCATAGTGATACATGTGTACCTATGTTTATAGCAGCACCATTTGTTTCTGTTGTTGTTGTTGTTGTTGTTTTGAAAATTAAGCTTTTATTGAGACAATTATAGAATCACAGGTGGGTGTGCAAGGTAATCCAGGGACAACCTATGCCAGGTTCTTCCCACAGTAACATCCAAAGATGTAATAGCAAGACATTGTCCAAGGTTGCTGCCTGAGACCAAGGCCATGACTGAGAGGGTGGTGGGGTTTCTTAATGACAAGATATAAACAGTAGACTTGCTCAGAATTATTATTAAGTACAAACATCCTTAAATTCTTCAAACTCTGCACACTACCAGCCTTCCAACACAGTATCTGACTGGACTAAGATGCAAGTGCTCTCTGGTTCCTTCATCATTGCCTTCCCTCCCATTCTAAGATATCCTGATCACAAATGGAGCAACTTTAGAGCCCCTTATGGCCACTCAAGGATGCTGCCGTGATAGGTTGCAGACAGGGGCTGCAGATGCAGAAGTGGACACTAGCAGCACCATTTGTGATAGCTAAATCTTGGAATTAACCAAGATGCCCATCACATGAGGAATGGTTGAAAAAAATGTAGTATTTTCATACAATGGAGTATTATTCAGCTATAAAGAATGATAAACTTGAAACCTTCATATTTAAGTGGATGCCACTTGAGGATATATTTATAACCAAAATAAACCAGACCCACATGTGTAAATATCATATGGTCTCCCTAGTATAAGTACTCAAAAGAAAATTACAAATAGAAAGGTATAAGACAATTAAAAGGAAAGTGGGAACTTGGGATTGGACAATGAGAAGAGGGCAAAGAGAAAAGATGGGAAACATGACAGGAGCAAAGCCATACATTTATATGCACTAGATAGGTAAGGCAATGATCCTGAGATACATCAGCAGGTTGTTAAAATTAGCAGTTAATTGGTAGGATTCTCACCCTGACTATATTTTCTGATACCTGTGAACCAAGCAACTCCACTGAAGACAGAAAATGTGTAATAGAAGGGTCACGTTTGGAATTCCTGTCATTCTGGTCTTCTAAATACATACTTCTTGTCATGACATACCAAGTATTACTATACTGTCTTCAAATAAAAGCTTTTTCTTTTAAAGTAAAGGGTAATAAGTGAAAAATAAGACACAAGAAAAAAAAGTCACAGGACAGTCCTGCTACAATGCTGTATATGGATAATTTCTAAATATCTGTGAATATATATGTAAGTGTTCATTCCTAAAAAAATATACATACACACACATATATATAGTGACTATTTAAAAAATAGTTTGAAAAACTATAGGCCTAAAATAGATCTAAAAACCATAAAACTGGGGCTGGAGAGGACAGCTTAGTGGCGTAAGTGCCTGGCAGGCTCAACTTCCAAAGTTCAACCACCAGTACCACCAAAAAAAAAAGGAAATTCTCTTGCAAGGTCCCTAGTTTGATCTCTGGTACTCCTCCTCTGGAGGAGGAATAAGGGGAGGGGGAAGAGAAGGGAAGAGGAGGAAGGTGAAAGAGAAGGATAAGGAGGAAGAGGAGAAAGAGGGTGAATGGGGGGAGGAGAAAAGTAGTAAAAATCTTAGAAGAAAACATAGGCCCCAAACTTCTTGTATTAGTGTTGGCAATGATGCTGGATATCACAACAAATGTTCAATCAACAACAGCAAAAATGAATGAGGACTACATCAAATTAAACAGCTTCTACACAACTAAGGAAATAATCAAAACTAAAAGGTGGTGTACAGATTGAAAGAAAATATGAGCAAACTAAATACCTGTATAGAGTTAATATGTATTCAAAATATTCAAAGGACATATATAACTTAATAGCAAAGCTAGCAAATACCCCAAGCCAAAAACTGGGCAAAGTGCCTGAACAGATACTTTTCCAATGACATACAAATGGCCAACAGATATGTGAAAAGGTACTCAACACTAATTGCCAAGGAAATACAAATCAAAACTAAAAAAAGCTCATATTACTCAGGACGGTTACAAAACAAATGTTGGCAAAAGTTTAGAGAAATAAGAACCTTTCTTCACTGTTGATAGAAATATAAATTTGTACAAACAATATGGATGTTCTTTTAAAAAATAAAAAAAGAACTACAATCTTCCCAAAAATCTTTTCAATGGATACGTACACTGTTATGGTTTGTCCCCTAAAAAGTGTCATGCAGTCATGGGGCAGGGACTTCTAGAATTTTAGACTAACTCATTATCCCCTGGGATTATGGGTCTTAGTACTGCTGGGATTATGGGTGTGAGTGCTACACTCAGCCTGAGGCAGAAAGCCTGAATGTAATATAAGGGAGACAGAGAGACACACTTCCTCTCTCAGTTGCCATTGTTGCTGCTACTCCTTCCTTGGCTCCTCTAGCTCTTTGCTGACACCATGAACTGATGCTCTCTGCCTTGTGCCTCTGTGCCTCAGAGCCAGCTAAGTGTGGACTGAAACATCCAGTAACTGTGAGCTATATAAACCTTTCCTTCCTTCATTTTGAGTGTCTAGTATTTGTCCCAGCAATGAGAGAAAAGTAACAAACATACACAAAGAAAATGAAGTCAGAACCTCTTAGGGAAATCACAAAGCCTGTAGATGGAAACAATCTAAGTGTCTATCAATGGATAAAAATTTGGGTAGGAGGAACAGAATGGATATGAATTATCTAATACAGCCCTTTCCACTTTTTATCCACATCACACTCCACTCTCCACCCACTCCTAGAGAACTGCCTAACTTCTCTGTGTGCCTGCCTAGCTAGAGCTGCTATCTCCCTTTAGCCATTATGCCAGATATCATCAGAGACAATGAAATTATCTCTGACGTAAGATCCAGAAGATCTTCTATAGGCTGTGCCTGCAAGCAGAAAGAAAGATGGTTAGTATGAAGAAAATAACACTGATGATTCACTCACGAGCAGGCAAGACAAAAAAAGCACTATAATCACTGATATCAATGTTGTAGTGAACCACCAATTGCAAAAAACTAAGTTCACAAAGGAAGCTGATAACATCAAAGAGTACATAAAACCAATCAAAGAAAAGCTGGATGAACAGAGTCTAGAGTAAACCTCTTTATGATAGAGATTACAAAACACACTGATTTCAAAAAATGCTAATTTCAGAAAATATTCATTTTTAAGTGGTAAAAAATGGCTGCACTGCTAGACTGTCTTAAAGGATGGTTTATAAATGGGAAAATTAGCAATTACTCTGCATCTGTATCACCTGTCATCAGAACTGACTGCTAGGCAATCCACATGACACCAGAACTTAAGACAAATAGGACTCTTCATCTATTTAGACTGCATTTATTTGGATTGAAGGTATTGTTTTTAAGAGCAAAAAAGACATCATGAGATGGCCTAAGAACAATATGCATTTAAATTTGAAGAATAAAAGGAAGAAAAGATGAAGATAGTGGTATCTGCAACAACATGGATGAAGTTGAAGGATATTATGATAAATGAAATAAACCAGAGGAAAACATATTGTATCATTTCACCTGTATGTGAAATCTAATAAAAAAAAAAGTCAATTCATAGAAATAGAAATAGAGGGAAAGGGAGGAAACAGGACAAGTATTACACAGGATCAGTAAATTCAGAGATACAAATACTCATTTGTCCAACTTATTTTATGACAGTACTTATTCCTAATTACAAACTACTACATATGCATAATTTCAAAGATGTCTTTATTTCTTAAACAGTATCCCGTAAAATACACCAGAGAACACTTAGTATTATTTTGTAAATATTACCTTTTTAATTCTCATAACCACCTTATCAAATAGGCAAGACAAGTATTAGCCCCATTTAAAAATAATGAATACATATCACTATGACATAGATTCAGGAGCAAGAGAGACCTCTTGTAAGTTATGTGATCTCAGGCAAATTGCTGAGCTCTTCCAAGCCTGTTTCCTCATTTGCAAACTTGGAATGATACTATAATGATTCTTACCTCTAACACTCACTGAGATCAACTAGATATTATGCATTATTTGTAATAATTAACCCATATAAATACTTATTATCATTTTATTATTATTATTATTATTCAAGTGGAAAAAAAAAAAAACTTTGGGCAAATCACTTTGAATCTCACAGCAGACTAGATCAAGAATTAAGGTCCTGAGCCGGGCGTGGTGGCGCATGCCTGTAATCCCAGCACTAGGGAGGCTGAGGCAGGAGGATTGTTGTGAGTTCGAGACCAGCCTGAGCTACAAAGTAAGCTTAAGGCCAGCCTGAACTGCACAGTGAGACCCTGTCTCAAAAAAGACAAAAAAAAAAAAAAAAAGAATTAAGGTCCTGTGTTCTATCTATATTATTTTCCACAAAACTATAAATATTTTAGCTATTTGCACCTTACTTACTTTCCCCTCCCCATACTATTCCCATTTTGAGCAACTAATAATAATTTCTAAAAGGTACTACTTTTATCCTCTTTTAAGTAAAATTCTAAAACTTTGAGAAACTGATAAGGCTGTCTAGGAAAGAAAAAATCTCAGTGGAATGTAATAAACTTAGCACACAAACACAATAAAACAACATGGGAAATAACTAATAGATAAACACGTTTCTCTAACATATTAAATTACCTTCAAAAATTCTTGTCTGATATTTTCCAGTGAAAGAGAAGGCTAATTTATTTCTTATGATACCAAATGCAGCAGGAAAAACCTGTTTTATCCATCAAAACTATTGTTTTTAAGAGCAAAACTATTATCCATCAAAACTATTGTTTAGACAGTGTAGACAAGAAATATAAAACACAGGTCAGAATTTTAAGATCTTGGGCTGGGGATATAGCTCAATAGCACAACACTTGCCTGGAAAGTCTGAAGTCCTGAGTTTAAGTCCCCATTCACAAAAAAAAAAAAAAAAAAAAAACATTAAAAAACATAGAACTAGTCTCAGTGAAAAAATCAAGATGCATAAGGCCTGTAAAAAATTTTTGCAGAAGTACTATCAAACAGACACTAGTAGGATTGAATAATAATGGTAACTACTTCCACTTTCCTATTGACTTTGCCAGGAAGCTTAGGCCAATATGACAGTACATCTAGAATATGGACGGTGGAAAGGATAGAGCAGTTGTGGTGAGCCTATGGCAAGCATGCCACAGAGGGCTAATACTTATATCATTAAAAGTTCTAAAAGGTTTGTCATCACTAAGATAGAGGCAAACTGAATTATCATTCAATACAATTGGGTAATTTAACTTGGTAATAGCTCTTTCTATAGAAAGTATGAGATAAGAATCAAATCAAAATATTTCCAGAAATGACCATTGACAGCAGGGCAAACATAGGCATAGATTTTTTAAACAAAAGAATATAGTATATGAGAAAAGTTTGGGAAAATACAATGATTAATGAATAAACTCTGGTGTAAATACGTAGTTACTAAATAACAAAATTCCCTATTATACTCTAAAAGAACCTCAGAAGCCATATTGTTTTCCTCTTATGGTTTACTTTTCACTAAAGTACAAGTGTAATCACCTCAAAGTGCTACAACAAAATAAATTTACAGAGAAATAAACTAAAGAAACACTTGAAAACTATCATATCCACTACTTACATTTATATATTATTCTTCAATAGAGGGCTTCTAAATAACAAACACAACATGATGAAATACGAAACACACCTTCCATGGCTTAAACAATACTAGTATTCTATGCTTCTTCAGACTGAAAACCAAGGACTGTGGGTTTTTTTCTAAAAATAGTGCTTGCTATTTGTATCCCCATAGAAGTCTAATTTGAGGGCAGAATTTGGGTGTATATGTGAGGTAGGGAAGAAGTTGAGAAATTCTTCTCTAGTATGTGAATGAATCCTATACTCACCTTTGAAAATGTGCTTCCTTCCTGGAAATGTGGCATATAAAATTCCCTTCGGGTTTGCATTACTTTCATATTTGTGAATACTTCATATGATAGTCTTCAACAAATCATCCCACTTTTTTTTTTAATATATTTAGTACAGGGTCTACAAGGTCTCACTACACAGATCAGACTCATAGTGCTCTTTCCTGTTTTTCAGCTTCCCAAACACTGGGATTATAGGTGTGCACCACAATGCTCAGTCTCATTTGCTGTGTCAGTATGCTTCAGGGGTGGAGCTGGCATGGCAGGCTGAGATCAAACCCCCAACCCCTGCATCTGCCTAAGCAGGCGCAGCCCACTTGATTTAACTCATCTGCCAGCTCCAAATTCCAATTTTCACCAAATTCCAACAACTAAGGTGACATGACTCTCAAACACATACGCAATACATGTATCTAGAGAAATGATTTAAAAGTTTTAAATTAAGGACACCAACACCATACTTTGCACCAAATAAAAGGAAAATTTGAAAGGATTTCGATGGTAATCTCAATTTGTGAAATTTAATGTACCAAAAATTCTGTGGCAGGGGCCAGGGAGATGGCTCAGTAAAATAAGTGCTTGCCTGGCAAGCACAAGGGCCTGAGTTCAATCCCTGGTTCCAAAAAAAAAAAAAAGAATTCTGTGGTCACTTGATTAATTATTTAACTCAGGTATCTGGGGCATCCTGTATGTGAACTCTTACTGTGCTATCTACAGTATGTACTACTTGGGGAGCAGTTCATGCAAAACTGCTGAAGCCTTCTAAAAATGACATGACACTAGAGTTAACATATCAGAATCTTAAGTAAATGAAAGAAAAGGAATGGGAGCGACACAATTCTTATTTTAGAACCAAGGCTCATTCCAAATCTTTGCTTTTAACCAAGCAGTTATTTACTATAGCTACTTCATTACCATGAAATCCAAAATTTTCCACACATTTCAGTGATGAGCTATTGGGGGGGGTAGTGGTGGTGGTGTTACCTTTAAGGCTATTTACCCTTCAGAACTACTGGGTCAAATGAACTGTGTATCATTTTAATTAGAAGCATTAAGTGTGAAATCAGCAGGCAGAAAATCTTAAGAACTGCCCCCAGTGCTTCAATATGATTTACAGACACAACTTGATGATATGTATCTTCATTTCTAGCCTCCTAATTCCTCTGCAGAACAAGGTAAGTTCCAACCAGGACTTCAAAACATCCTCAGCCATAGAAGCTGTCAAATACATAAATGCTGAAATCCAAGTAAGTTCTTGGAATTAATAATACATTAATCCCTCAAAACTAGATGTAATAGGGACTGGCGAGATAGCTCAGTGGACTATGGTGCCTGCTTAGGCAAGCTTAGACAAGCTTAGGGAAGCTTAGGGACTGTGGTGTTTGACCCCCTGTACCATGCATGTGCTGTGCCAACCCCACCCCAAAGGTGGGCTGAGCAGGCCAGATTCCAGGGGCAGAGTGGCACACCCTGTAATCCCAGCACTGGGGAGGCTGAAAGCAGGAGGATTACCATGAGTCCCAGCTCATGTAATGATACTCTGTAACAACCAAATACATTAAAAATAATAATAATAAAAGATGTAATATTAAATACCCAAAATTCTGAAGCCAGTCAACTCAAAATTGCTTCCTGTTCTGCTATGGCCAATTTAATTTCTTTACTGGACAAAACAAAAGACTACTACAAAGAAAATGTTTTCCCTTCCCAGAAGTTTTAGGATTGGTAAACTCAAGGTATATCTCTAACATTAATAATCTTTCTGCTTACTACTCCTAGGATATGTAAGTGCTCTCTAAGTCACTTTTGTTTTCCTTTTTTGTGGGGGAGGGATTGAAACAGTCTCTCTATGTAGTTTAGGCTGGCCTCAAACTTGTGGCAGTCTTCCTACCTATCTCCTTAATGGTGGGCTTATAGGTGTGTGCAAACACCTGCAGGTATAGGTTCTATTTTAATTAGGAGCACAGAACAGAAAATTTCTGTAGTATTTCTTAATTTAAGAAGTACTAGATGACTCCAGATCCAAAAATGAAAAGACAAGCTGAAATGTGGAAGGGAATACTGGCATTCTGGCATCTGGTGCTGACTCCTGTCAGCTCTTTCACTATTTATTTTTTCCTGTCCATGACTCTATGCCAGTGAGCTTAGAGCTTTCAATGATACAAAAAGCCCACTGTGGCACACATGTCATAGGTTTGCCACCACTACCCTATGCCTTTGACCAAGTTCCTTGATCCAGAAAAGCCTCTCTCCATACTAGTTGTCTCATTTCCAAATGTCCAAATCCTACCTATTCTTCAAAGTATAATTAAAATGTCATCTATTTCCTTATCTTTACAGCTAAAAGAAAACTCTGCAAACTCAATTGGTACCTTATCTTTATCTCTTCATCACCCTTTACTTTCAGCCTCAGATTATCTTTGTTTCCATATTTAATCTGACAAGTAAGAATAACCTTGAGGCCAAGGTCCATGCCATTCATTATCTATTTCAACTAATTAACATGTTTTGCATAGACTAAGTCTGTAATAGTGAACCTTTTAAAGACCAAGTCCCCTTATTTATCACAAAGGGCTAATGCTGCAATTAAACATGAATACTGAGGTTATAGCTTAGAAAAACAACTGCTGCTGGCATGATTTGGTTTATGTGTTAACAGAGGGGTCTGTGGGCCCACTTCAAAGCCAACTTTAGTTATTGGCTTTGCTAATAACTAGCTACATGACCTAAGACTTCAGGCTTTTTGTATTATTCATCTGCAAAGTTAGGAGAATGGGCTAAATCAGTTCCTTTTTTCTTTTTTAAACTAGACAGTTACTCATTAGTTGACACTTAAATTAATTTTGATTAAAATCTAGGTTAAAACCTACATTTTTGTACATGAAATGAATATAACAAATGAAATGTTCTGTAGATAGTGACGTGCTGTAAATGTTAGACATTGGCAGGGGAAGATAGCGCCTGTGTGGCAAGTGCAAGGTCCTGAGTTCAATCTCCAGAAAAAAAAGACAAGACAAGACAAGACAAAACAAGATAAGACAAGAGAGAGGACGTATGGACAGATAGACAGAAAAGAAGTTTGACAACTTACTGTGGGGGGGAGGGGGCAGAATTACACCATTTGCTGACCTCCCTGGTATAAATTTACTCCTCCACCATGGCCAATTTCAAGCTACAACATGGTATCACTGACAGGATGCTAGGTGTGAAGAGATATGCACAACTGTTCTTAGAAACAGTACGAGCCAACTCAGCAAGGCCCTTCATGAAAAGATAAAGAGCATTCATTTCACCAAAGTTTTCTTTCACTTTTGTATTTGTGCAGAAATGCATGTTGAGACAAGAAAGAAAATACATTTCTCATGGTGGGTCACAGTCAAAGCAGTTACATAAATGTTCACCTAAACAATTTCCTAGTCTCCTACATGAGTACTATACAATTCAATAAATCTTGTTCTAGATTACAAAGCTAGTCTCTTTGAAATTCCCCTTCTAAAATTAAAGTAGCCAACATCTATCAATATCATCTAAAAGCAAATAAATTACACTGAGTAGGAATTGGCTTAAGAATCATCAGCCAAAGTCAAAGTTCACAGCCTTTGTTCAATTTAAAACACATGACAGACACAGCACACTTCTACTAATAGCAAGGACTCAGTCATGGGTTGGGGGAACAGAAAAAAAAATTATGGTATGAAAAAAAAATACAAGTAATTCTTGCATTTGCACCCACACTCCCACCCAACTGAGAGGTCTAGTACAGAGAAAACTAGTATAATAAAAAAAAAAAAGTAAATTTTTCATATCCAATGTTTTCCAGTCAAATTCTTCAGTATAACCTTGCATTCCTCACTGGGACCTTTATTACTGAGAATCTCCTTCTAGAATTAAGATTTTTGCCATGGACAAGAGACACATAGTACTTGTGTAGGCAAGAAGAAAAACAGCTCAGCAACCAGTTTTTAGAGCTGATATTCTGGGAATACTAGGCTTTTGTTGGGAAAAAAAAAAATTTTCTAACTTCTTATTTAAGCTTCCTAAACTGGGTGAGAAAGGGAGAGGTTTCTTGAATGTATTTTTGGCTGTACTCTTGTCTATCACAACAACACAGCCTGTGACCAAATTTTTCATGAGCATTTATAAAAAAATCTGTTTTCTATTTTTAAGACTTTAGAAAATAAAACAGCTTTAAAACAGAAAACAGCTTAGAATTTCAAGTACACTAATAATCTTAGTCCACAACTAATTCAAAGAATACATGAATGATTATACATGTACGCCTAAAAGTTTCCCAGGAAAAAACCCCAAAATTACACCACAAAACATAAGATAACAAAAAAGAATCTGTATGAGCTAAACCCAAACAATGGTGGCATCTAATCTGCTGAGTAACAGCAATATGAAAATAAATGAAGTACAAAAGTAGAGAATGTTGAGATGTAAATTCTGCCTAATTCCATTAACTCTTATTAGGGTCCACTGATGTCTATATACTTATTTACCCTACCCCAGTACTATCTATAAGTTAAAAATTACTTCTCATTTTGACAAAACAGGAAATAAAACAAGTAATATCTTTTTCCATAATGTCAACATTAAGTCTCTCTCTAAAAATTGAGTATGTTGGGCCAGTGACATAGCAGACTAAGCACCTGCTTAGGCAAGTGCAGGGACTTGGGTTTGATTCCTGGCACCACAGCGTACACAGGCCCCATGGGTGTGCTGAGCCAACCACAGAGACCAGGAGTGGTGGTGCCCACCTGTAATCCCAGCACTGGGAAGGCTGAAAACAGGAAGATCACTACAAATCGAGCTGCATAGTAAGACCCTGTACCAATTACATTTAAAAGGGGGGGGAGAGTGATCTAGGAGATAGCTCAGTAGAATAAGAGCCTGCCTGGCAAGTGCAGGGTCCTGAGTTCAATCCCCAGTACTGAAGGGGGGTAGGAGAGACTATTTCCGTAAGAAATCCCTAAGACAAGTTATAAGTATGTAGCATGTTATTGCTTGTGTTTAGATACTCCCCAAGCCTCATTTGGGTCATACATGGGATTTTTTCAGAAGTAGCTGAATGTACAGTGTGTAACACTGGAACTGATTCATGGTGCTATCAAAGGCACTAGGATTACAGGTGTGAATGCTACCCACCCTAAGTAGCCTGAACAGGATATAAGTGATAGAAAACACTGTGGTTGTGCCTTGCTGCTTTGTCACCTGCTGCCCACCACAAGCTGTTTGTCCTCTCTGGTGCCTGTCTGCCACTCTACCTTGCCTCGGAGCCAGCAGATTATAGACCAAAACCTCCACAAATTGTGATAAACTTTTTTTCCCTGTAACTTTAGATGTTTGTCTCAGCAAGGAAAGACACAGTAACTAAAACAAAGTAATAAAGATACAGCATTTATTAAAACTTGTAAGACATAAGGAAAAAAGCTGTGTCTCAGAATCATGCATGTTATAGTACTAACTTCAATCCCCAACACCCTTCATTCAGTAATGATTAGCCCCCTACTATTTGAAGACAATGGTAAGATGGAAAGCGGGCCCAGTCCTACACCCGCAATACTATATAAGAAATGTCTTCTACTTAGCTATTACTTTCAGTATCTACAAACCTGGCTATCTCCACATAATATTTTTACTTGGTAAAATGCTATTCTTTCTTTTGACTATTCCAAGAAAGTGATAAAAAGTACTTTCCATTTTTTTGTATTGGGGTTTTTAGTTTCCATTTTAGGGTACTGGCCATCAAACCCAGAGTCTCATATATGCAAGGCAAGCATTTTACCACTGAGCTGTAACCCCAGCCTTAGAACTCTCAGCTTTGATGCCATACCATCTGAAAGTTCAAATAAATACACAGTAATTAAGCAATTTCAAGTTTGGATTGAGGCAAAGAAAAAAAGTACAAGTTTTTACTAGTCACATATTCAGAAGTGGTGAACTGGTAAACATGAAAACTTCTGACTCAAATAAAATTCTATCATTCAAAGAAGATAAAAAAAAACACACCATAACTTCTAGAATAAAAACAAAATGATCTGGATCATGAAACAATTATCAATGAAAGAAAAATTCTCAAAACTTCATAACTATGCCATACAAAATTCTTATAAAATAATGCAGACCAAAAAATAATGAAATCTTATACATTTACAGTCACACCTTTCTAGGTTGGTTTATATGTTACTATTTGCCCTAATAGTAATGCCTTATCTAGCTTCCAGCTTTATAAAATACAAGTTATGCAATGTGATCACAAATAAGCCCTGCACTTATCTATTTCTTCTCGGACGATTTAACAATATTAGCGCACTCTCTCAACTGACTATAGATACTAATTGAACTCAGAGTCTTGGCTAACTTCCTAAGGAGATGACCAGTCAGTACAATCTGATGATGTGAATACTAAGCTTATTTAGTCTTTCTTCTTTGCAATCTCGACTACTTCATAAGGGAAGTTCTATGGATATAATGAATCACAGCCAATTTTCCAGTGCTAGCAGCTTGTAGACCAGTATTTTCCACAGGCAAAATTCACTTCCAATTTGACCACTAACTTGGTGTCCACATCTTCTGACATAACTACCCAAGTGCAGCAGTCTACAGAAGTGTAGCTGACACCAAATGTAAACACAACTATGAAAAAGGTTTTCATAATCCTGCTTTATAAATTATTTCACACAACTACTTATCTCCCACCACACGCAAGGAAATTTAAACATGGTAAAAATCCATATACCTTCCAAAGCCAAAAATGCTAGCCTCCAAATAGCACTGAAATTTGTCAAGCAAGCAAAGTTCTCCTTATTATCAATGTAATGAGGATGACACTTCAGTTCATTTCCATGAAACCATCAATTCCGCAAGTGCCCACTTAAATTAAAATTAATGTATTTGGTACAGGGTCTCACTACGCAGCTGGGACTCTGTAGTGATCCTCCCGTCTTTAGTACATTTTCTAAGATAACTCCCTCAGATCCAAGAAGAATACACCAGCACCTGGACACATTCCCTTGGGATCGGAAATGAAGCCTGTCTGCTCATTCCCCTGGTTCCCGGTCATCTCCCGCTGGCCTGTGGCCCTTTTCCACATACTGACGCACTGCCCAGCCCAGCACCGCTGGCAATCGGTGCAAAGTACCAGCCCAGTCTCAGAAACTTTGACTCACTTATCAGGGCACTAAACACCCGCAATCTAGGCGGGGGACGGGGAGTTCGTCTGGTTCTGGCGGTCAACTTTAAAGAGCGGTCGTTCCTTACAGGTAGAAATCCGCCCAGGGCGAAGCCCAGCGACAAAACCACAAGCATCTACTAGAGCAGCAGCAGCAGGGCAGTGCTCGCCGGAGGAAGGGGAAGAGCAAGTGAAAGACAGCTGCGAACAGAAGCCTGCGTGCGGAGAAGAAAACACCCTAACCACACGCCCCCCCGGACGCGGGCCGACGGGACTGCGAGCCCGGCAGCAGCCCCCGCCGGCAGCCGGTCGCGGAGGCGGCGGCAGTGTCAGGAGGGCGCCGCGGGAGACGCCGCGCCAAAGCCGCCTCCCGCCCCAGGTGAGCGAGGGGCGCCCATCCCGCAGCCCGCGCGCCTGCCCGCCGGGCGCTAGGAGCCGGCGCCCGGGAGCAACGCGCGCCCAGGAGGCGGCCGGCAGTCCCGAGCCAGCCCGCCGCCGTCCTCCCACGTCCTCCGCATCCCAGACCCGAGCCAGCCTCCGCCCGACCTTTCGAGCGCCCCGCGGACGCCAGTGCCCCCGGGCCGGCGCGGCCTGACCCGCGGCTCCCGGTCGCCGGGCCACTCGCGGGCCCCTCGGAGGCCGCCCTCACCTCACTTCACGTCTCCGCGGGCGCTGCCGGAACAACAACTCTGCCGGGCGCCCGCGCCCCGCCGCCGCCCGCGCTCTGCAGCCGGGTCCGTCCCGTTCACTCCGCCGCCAACAGAGACCTAGAGGGCGGAGGGAGCCCGGCGGGGAGCCGAGGGGAGGGGAGGGGAAGGGACCGCCCGGCAGGAAGGAGCCCGGGAGGGGGCGGGCTGAGGAGGAGGAGGCGGTGGGCCGAGGGCGCGCGCGTCCGGGCCCCTCAGCGCGGCGTGCGCGCTCCTGAGGGCGGAGGCGCCCTTGCTGCCCCGGAGGCGGCGGCGCGCGCGCGCGCACGTCCCTTTCCAGTACGGAGAGCGAAGGCCTAGGGACCGCGGAGCTTGAACCGGAGTTGCACCGCAGGGAGGGACGCATAAAGGGGCGAGAGCGCCCTCGAAGGGGTACCCGCGCCTGCGAGCCCACTCTGAGCCAGGTGGACTGAAGCCCTGCGAGCTGAGCTGTGAGATAATTCCGTTCGGGGAGAGCGTTTTCTCCTAAAACTGGTTTCCAAATTTCCATGCTTACTTCCTGGCAACCTTGAGGGACGTCACCTCAAAGTGGGCTCACTTCTTCACCAATTAGTATTCTCTGTCCTTCCGAGGTGTCTGTGTGTTTATGGAGCGCTCCCTTGTTGATTGCTTCTTTGACATCCAAGAAACTAAAGAGGGAAATAACCTAAGAGAGTGAACGATGAAGTGCAGAGCGCGGTTATGAAGACAGGGTCCCCTCCCTTTGCACGTTTTTATCCTTTAGGATAATACACGTTGGCGTAATAACTAGGTAGAGATAAAGAGGAATCAGCTTTTTTCTCTCTTGGATCACAGGGATGTCCTCATCTTGGGACTGTGAATATCTCCCTACGTAGGTCCTGCATCCAGAAAAGACCTGTGCATTCCTCTCTCTCCTTAGCACTGTCTGTAGATCTGTGGCACCTGTGTATTCATTCAACTTTAGGTTGATCTGTACAACATATCCTCCCTGAGAACATGCTTCATTCATTATTATACTTCTCACAATGGGCTATGCCTGACCCACAGGAAGTATTCAAGAAATGTAATTGCAAAAATAAGTAAATATGGTGTAGCAAAAGTTCAGTATATCTAATTACTTGAACCATAAGATGACTTTTTTTAGTTTAAATTTTTCCTTCCATTTGAAGTATTCCTCTGGATATAGTGCGTTCTCTGAGCCAATAAATGTTCTTAGTTGTCTAGGAGAACTTAACCTTTTATTATTTGCAGCCAAAGCTAAACTTTTCTGTGCGTGTTAGAGAAGAGCTATAGTTGTATTATACAACACTTACCTGGACATATTTCCAATGGAGTAAATAGGTAACAACCTATTTAGTAAGATTTTAGATTATTAAAAGTCTTGAAAAAAATTTGATCACTCCCACCCCCCCCAAAAAAAAATCCTCTCCTGAATAGGTTACCTGATGTCTGTCTGAGAAGCCATCGCTACACCTTTCTTTTTTGCTAGAATTTATATTCTGTGCCCTATTTAAATTGACTTTCCTAGAAAAGATCACTTCATAACTCTAATTCCTAATCTTGTATAAACAAGCTTATTGTATGGTTTCTGAGTCATTTTTTGATAGTAGAAAGATTAGAAGAAACAACCCTGGATACTTGAGGAAAGGGGAACTCACAGCAGAAGCAAAAGATGTAATAGAAGTGAAACTGGAGATAGAGAAAAAAAGCTTTTTATTTCAGTTTTATATAAAACTGTAGTTCGGAGTACTCTAGACAAATCATGCTAAACCTGTATGATAAACTAAAGCTATGTTAAAATCAGTTTAGGGGGGTTAGGTATAAAGTGTTGAACTCAGAACCTTCACACCAACCTTTTTTACTTTGAGCCACAGTCTCGCTAAATTCCCTGGGCTGGGTTCAGATTTGTAATCCTTCTGTCTCAGCGTCCTAGAGTACTGGGATTGCAGGTATGTGCCACATGCTCTACTGTAACCATCATTTTAAGACTAAATAAGGCCACAGTGAAACAAGACTAAATAAGGTATATTTGGGAATCTGAAAATTTCCGTGGCAGTAGAGGTGGTGAGAAAACCATAAATGCCTCTGGAAAAATACCTAACCTACTGGGTGCTGTTACTTTTTGAGACAGGGTTTCACTTTGTGGTTCTCTCTGGCTTTGAACTCACTAAAGCCCAGACTGACCTTGCACTCACACCCATCCTGCCTCAGCCTCCAGAGTGCTGGGATTAGAGGCATACACTATGGCACCCAGCTTGTTTTTCTGATTTGCTAAGAGACACCTACCCAAAACAACTTTTCTCATATTTTATGTGAAATTCGTTCTGTCAGAGCCCTTTTCTTTGATGTAGGGTAGTAATCCTCAGTAAACACTTTGAAAGATCATTTTATAAATGTAAATCTCTGTACCCAACCCCTAAGAGATTCATTACAAGGATGGAACTGAAGACTTATTGTAACTTTTTATTGAAAAACAAAGTGTTTAAGAGCATGCTGGTGAGATAGCTCAGCAGTCTAAGCACCCGCCTTGGCAAGCTCAGGGATCAGGGTTCAATCCCCAGCAGCACATGCCTTGCCGGCCCCATCCCTGGGGCTTGCTGAGCCAGCCACAGAGACAGAATGTGGTGGCACATGCCTATAATTCCCAGCCCTTGGGGAGGCTGAAAACAGGAGGATCACTATGAGTCTTACCTGCGTAGTGAGACCCTGTGCCAAATATATTAAAAAAAAAAAAAAACTTTAAGCACATAAATTCTACAGTACTGCAATGATCTCGCATGTCTCTCGTGTGTTAATCCCCCAGGCTGAACAACAATCAACAGATGGGTATATACACTTTATAACTCTAAAAGATAGGAGTTCCATTACTGCCATCAATGAAACCCAAAGTGTAGGATACTCTGTGAGACAGACCACCAAGTTCCTATCAACAAATAAATTGCATAAATTTTATGGGAAGGAAGATAGTCATTTTGCTTGTGTGTGTTTTTAATAGCTTCATGTTATATAATGGAATATACAATAAATAAACTATTATGTGAAGGGTGAACTGTGACAGATTTTGACTATACAAACCAGTGAAACTGTCACCACAATCAAGATAATGAATGTGGGGCCAGGGAGATGGCTCAGTAGAATAAGCACTTACCTGGCAAGTGCAAGGGCCTGAGTTCAGTCCCCGGTTCCAATTAAAAAAAAAAAAAAGATAATGAACGTATCCATCATTCCACCCAAAGAGTTCTTGTGACCTTTTTCCCCTCTGCCTCATCTCCTGCATCCTCATCTGCTATTGCTATAGTTTGTATTTTCGAAAGTTTTCCTTAGTAGATGGAATCATACTGCATGTATTCTTTTTTTGTGTGTTGCTTTTGCCATACAACATAATTATCATGCTGATTATCACTATTTTGAGATTCACCCATGTTGTTGTACATGTCGTTAGTCTGTTACTTTTTAATCTTTCAGGCTCCTCTCATGTCTCCAGTTCCAGTATTCACATAAGCCATTGGACTTCAGCAAATATATATATTTTTGTTTGTTTGTTTGTTTTTGTTTTTTGCAGAACCAGAGATTGAACTCAGGCCCTTGCGTTTGCCAGTCAAGTGTTTATTCTACTGAGCTATCTCCCCAGCTCCCTGAGCTCCTTCTAATGCTCAGCTTTACTATTTTCCTTTGTCTATAACTGAAGAATTTCCTTTTCTAGCTTTCAAGATCGGCATTTTGTTTTCAATTTTGAAAATTATCCAGCATCTTTATTGTTTAAAACATAGGTAGTCTTCCCTTGTAAGCCTACTTTACCATTATTGACCTAAATTAATCTTTGAACAGTGTAACGAAAGTGTTGAAAAGGAATGCCATCTTCTATAACAACAGAAAGAAACTCCACACAGAGGGCTTTACTTCAGTGTGGACGTGGCCTCATTCACTTTAGCAGAGCTCTTCCTCCCTAGTGGTTTCCCTGTATCAGTCTGTCCAAACACAGATTTAACAGTAAACCTCAAATTCCCTTGAAATTCTTGCCACAGGCCCAAGAAATTCTAGGTTTGGGACATGCAAGAAATATTCCTTAAATATGTGTGTTTTCCAGAAAAGCAACTTCAAAAATTACAAATGTTTTCATGGTAAAGGGAGGAAAATTACTACTTTCCTCTTCTGAGTCAAAGAAAATCCACATCCTCTCTACTATTCCCTGACCTTCCTACGAGACCTTTTTTTAGTCCTTTTTCTCTTTTCCACATGAAAAATAAGCTGAAATTTGAAAAAAAAAAAGAAAAGATTTCATATGATAGTTTATCTAGTGTAAAAGTAAATGAAAATACTAAATGACAAACATAGTTGCCTTAGGATATATTAAATGATGTGTAATACTTTGTCTAATACTTCTACAGTTTCAGGAAATTTTTGGCTATTTTTCTTTTTTTTTTTTTTCATTTCTTCATTACTGGAGATTGAACCCAGACCTATCATATTGACCTGCACCCCCAGCTCTTTAATTTTTCAATTTGTTGACAATAATACCCTCTTTGTGGGGAAACAGCTTATGGCATTTATATCTACATATACTATCACTAATAATTTCAAACTTCACACCAAAATCCAAATTTTAAAATTACTTCTGATCAGCATTGTGTGTTGTCACTGTTCGAAAGGTAAGGTAGATTGTGAAGAAGTGGATGCCCACTGGGTCGGTCGTTGCTATACCTTTTCATATATCTTTTTTTTTTTTTTTTTTTTTTTTTTTTTTTTTTTTTTT
>PVKA01028124.1:0-29730 GCA_004027165.1 Ctenomys sociabilis
GTTTTTTTTTGCATTTCACGAATGGCTAGCGATGTGGAGCATTTTTTCATATATTTATTCGCTTCTTTAATTTCGTCCTCAGAGAAGTGTGTATTCATCTCAGATGCCCATTTCTGAATTGGGTCTTTAATTTTGAGGGCCCTGTTATCTTAGTTCTTTATATTTTCTAGACAGTAGTCCTCTCTCTGATTGCTTATTAGTTAGGATTTTTTCAAAATTTGTGGGTTGTCTTTTCACCCTGTTGACAATTTCTTTTGACATGCAGAAGCTCCTTAAGAAGGGTTGATCCCAGTTGTTGATTCTTTCAAGTGCTTCCCGTGCAAATATATGTTTGTTCATGAACTCTTTACATACCTGTTTGTCTTCAAGAGTTCTTCCTACTTTCTCTTCCAGGAGATTCTGTTTTAATGTTTAGATCCTTAAACCATTTTGACTTTAACTTAGTGCATGGTGATAGAGCTGGGTCAAGTTTTAGTTTTCCGCATGTAGAAAACCATGTTTTCCAGCACCATTTGTTAAAGAGGCTATGTTTCTTCCAGTGAGCTTGTGTAGCCTCTTTGTCGAAGATAAGATGGCTGAGGGTTTTCGTAGATGCCTCTGCATCTTCTAATCTATTCTACTGATCCTCAGGTCTATTTTGTTGCCAATACCATGTTGATTTTATCACAGTAGCTTCGTAGTATAATTTCAAGTCAGGCATTGTGATGCCTCCTGCCTTGTCTTTATTGGCCAAGATTGCCTTTGCTATTCTAGGTCGTTTGTGGTTCCAAATAAATTTTAGGATTGATTTCTCTATATCTGGGAGGTATGTTGGTGTCAGTTTGATAGGGATTGCATTAAATCTGTAGCAATTTTGGTAGTATGGCCATCTTCATGATGTTGGTTCTTCCTATCCAGGAGCATGGAATATCTTTCCATTTTCTGAAATCCTCTATAATCTCTTTTCTTAGGGTGTTGTAATTTTCCATGAAAAGGTCTTTTACGTCCTTAGTTAAGTGAATCCCAAGGTATTTCATTTTCTTCTGTGCTATTGTAAAAGGTATTGTTTCTATTGTTTCCCTTTCAGTGTGCTTGTTATTTGTGTAGATGAATGCTAGTGACTTTTGAGTATTGATTTTGTATCCTGCTATGCTGCTGAATTTCCGTATCAGTTCTAGTATTTCTTTGGTGGAATTTTTGGTGTCTTCCAAGAAAAGTATCATGTTATCTGCAAATAGTGATAATATAACTTCTTCTTTACGTATTCTTATTCCCCTTATTTCTCCCTGTTTTCTAATGGCTGTTGCCAAGTATTCCAAGACTATATTGAATAGGAGGGATGATAGAGGACATCCTTGTCTTGAAACTTATATTTATATAATCAGAATTCCCAAACTAGAAGGGGGGTATGCAGTAAATATTTAAATATTTAAATTCTCTGAATTTAGTTAAAGTTATAGCATCACATTTTGAAGAAAAATTAACCTTTTGCACAGAATAGTGAAGAAAATCATACCAAAATACACAAAAATGAAGCTGTCCAAAACTATTTCTAAAAAAAAATTCATTAAAACATGCACATAAAAAATATTAACTATACAAGAAGAAAATTTTTCTTTGTCCATTTTAGGGACAGGTCTTTTTATGGAAACAGGTCAGGGTCTCATTACCAGACCACCTTTGTGGTGATCTGTCTGTTTACAGCCTCCCAAGACCTGAGATAACAAGACCTCATCATCACACCCAGTCTTGATTGCCACCTCAAGGACCAGGCCAGCACAGCAGGCGGGGGGATTGAAGTTCTTGCCTCTTGCCTACTTTGGGTGCTTTAATCTGCTGAGCTATTTTGCCGGCTATTAGAAGAAGAAAATTATATGGCATCTTATCCCACATTAGAAAAAAAAAAACAAAAACAAAAGAAAAAGCAGCAAGTGGGCAAAAAAGTAGACTTATTTATTCAAAGGATAAAAAGTCTGACCTCATTGAATTTTATAGTGAGCAAACATACCTTTGAAAACTAAAAGTAAAATATTTTCCTGTTATACAAGCTCAAAATAACTTAATATATGCAGAGGTAGCATATAGAAAATAACAAACACCATAGTCCAAAAGGCAAGAGAAGTTGCTGTATTTTCCTGGGTAAAGAGTAAAAAGCTTTCAAAATGGTAGTTGTGCAGGACTATGTAAAATATAATTATATTAGATGAATCCATTTAAAAGGTCATTGAATATTTCCACAAAACAGTATCAATCATATGTCAGGTTATATACGTATTTTATTTTACATGTGTGTGTGTGTGTGTATGTGTATATAAAAGACAAAGAAGAATGAACATAAAGTCAATGGAAAATAGAAATACACTTTTTAAACTTTCTAATACTAGGAGAAAATATCATATTTTGTCTCATAAATATATTGTAAGTCTAATGAACAGTATAAATCACAAAACAAAAATTAAAATTAAATATTAAGAAAATTTATTAAATAATAAATTCAAAATTAAATTAAATGTTGCAAAATAATATTGAAAAAGTAAAATTAAATTATGAGTCCAAATAAGAGGTCAGAATGTAGTGTATCATATGTATGAATTTGCGATCAATTCAGAGTACTCACACTATGTTTGGTAATACAGACACAAATATCAACTAAGAAAAAGTTTTCATGATAGTAAAGAATTACTAAGAATAAAACATGAGGAAAATACTGGGATGGCAACTATATGACCAGCACTCATTTCCAACACTTTGGGGATAGGATATCGCAGAAAGTTCTGGTATGTGGTAGATGTGGACAGTGTCCATGATGCTTACTGGTGGCCAGGTGTCACTTGTGGGACTGAGCCACTGCTATTTCCTTGAAGTCCACCCTGTAGACCCAGACAGAATCATGACCCATAGGGTGCAGGAGAAGTCCATTTGTAGAGTATGCTGATGGAAATATTGTTTTGCTGTACACAAAAGAGTAATTGAAAGACTGCTGTTGTACACCTCTTTTTCTCCTGTGTTTAACTGTTTGCCCTATTTGGTAGGTTCCCTCTATTCTCATTCACGGAGTTGTGGTCATTTTGATCCCTCTCTGGAATACCTTCTAGTAGTCTGTGGAGGGTTGGCTTTGTTGTCATGAAATTCTTTAGTTGTTCTTTGCCAGGAAAGCATTTCACTTCTCCATTAAACTTGAAAGAGATTTTTACAGGGTGATATGGTTTGTGTCTAGTTGTCCCTCCAATGCCTCATGTAAGTCATGGGGCAGACTTGGCTTGAGGAGTGGCGAGTGGATTGAGGGGCAGGGCATGGTCAGAGGACCAGAACGGGGTTTGTCTGGAGGGGCCAGAGAGGCAAGAACCATTAAACTAGCAGCATGTGATCTGCACAGCATCCACCCCTCAGGCCTGGTGGCCTCTCTTGGAGGTATGCAGTAGATTGTTGTGGACATGGCGGCACCCCAGCCTCTCTTCCAGACCCTGTAGCATGGGATGGTAGTGTCTCAGGGTCTCACTATGTAATTCAGTCAGCTTTAAACTATGAAACCTCCAGTAACTGTGAGCTAAATAAACCTTTTCCTTTCCTAAGCTTGAGTGTTGGGCATTGTTCCAGCAATGAAAGAAGAGTAATTAATACAGATTTTGGTACCAGAGAAGTGGAGTCATTGCTATGGCTAAACCTGACCATGTGAATTACTAGCTTTTGGGACTAGAGATAGGAAACTTTTGGAAATGATACCCACAAGAAAGGCTCTGGAACAGCTTCTGTTCTTCTGCAGGGGAAATTCTAGTCACAGGAAAGACCAGAAGACTGATAGAAAGCCTGTCTATAAAGAACAGGCTGGAGAAATTTCTGCTGGGAAGAAAGACTGCAATTGTTGGACTCCAGATCATTTGTGTTTTGTTTTGGAAGAAAGTTTGTCTGAATTTTGCCCATGCCCAGAACTTTGCCTGAGACTGAGTATGAGCATAGAGGACTGATTAATCTTTCAAAAGAAATATCAAGGCAGTCAAATATTGGGGCAGTAGCATGGTTATTGTTGGGGGCTCTTCATCAGATTTATGTTGAGAATGAAAAGCAAAGAGCCCAGCAAAATGATTTAAAATGTTATGAGTTTGGTAAGAAAGGAAGCAACAGGACGGATGTGGACTGCAAAGATAGAGTCCCATTCACATGTCGGGCCTGTGTGCTGGCTAGAATGCAGATCTTGAGAGTTTCAGGCCTATTTTTATTGTTTGGTACAAGGTCTCACTGTGCAGTTTGGACTCGCAGAGATCCTCCTGTCTCAGCTTCCCAGCTCTGTGATTCCAGGCATGTGCCACCATGCCCAGTTCTGGGCCAGGCATGGCATGCAGTACGGAGATCAAACTGGAGCCCTTACACTTACCAGGCAGATGCCTATGCCACTGAGCTATCTCCCCAGACCCCTTAGCTTATTTTTGATAGATGGGATAGTTAAACATGGGCTTGCTAACTTATAGTTAGGGGCTTCCTAACAAGTTTCAGCTAAGAGTGAGGGGTTCTACCATGCTACTACATGGAGCATGACTTCAGATGATGGTTATGTAGTATACAGTTTGAAATTACAGGATAAATAATTTTGAATGTTTTCATAACAAGGAAATAAATATTTGAGATATTATGTTTAAAGCAAGTGTTGAAGCACAGAGGGGAAACTGTGAGAACTTTCATTTAATCACTATAATTTAATGTATTTTTAAATTTACTTTTAACTGAACTTTTAGAAATATACCAGTAACCTAATGAAAGAGAGTGAGAGATGTCTGATATCTCAGTAAAAACTAAAATTGCTTAAGTGTGGGGTAAAAGTTCTGTTGATACAAAATTAATAATCCACATTTATGTATGAGTTTAAAGCATAGTTTGTCACATTTACAACAAATAAATATTTTTTCCATTATGATGTGCCCTTACATGTTGTAGAAAGGTTGATATTTTAAAAAGTCCTGTAGAAATTTTTAGTGAAGAACATGTAAGGGCTGGGTGGGGACAGTGTTTTGGTTAGCCACAGGTTAACCTGCTAAGAACAGACTGTTTGTGAAAGGTAGAAGGGCTGAATTTCTTAAAATGGTTAAGAAGAAAATAATCCACTCTTCCTATCTTTTTAAATTTCTTCTTAGTGACTATAAGCCATCATATACCTTTCTTCCATAGTGTTTCTTAATTTCTCTGCTTTAGAGAAGATCCACACTACAGCTCATGGACAGATACACTGACTTCCTGCCTCCACCATCCAGGCGTCTCCCAAAAGCCCCATCTCTGAACATGAGACTTCATGGACATCCTTGATCCAAGCCATACACCTGCTGAGTCAGAAGTTCAATTGAAAATGATGATTACATTGAGGCTTCTAAATCATCATTAACCCTAAATGTTAAGAATTATGTTTAAAATATTACATCAATTATTTACTAAAAGAAACAATTTTTTTTAAAGACAAATTTTAAAATTGTGTTATCAGCATATTTTAAAGAGTAATTTGGTAGCTGGAGGATATTTCCCCAAAGGGAATCTAGTTTTTATTTATTTTTAATATTTTTGAAACACATCAAATTATAATTTTTAAAAGCTCTTATTCTGAGGTCATCCTTTGTGATTCATACCTCCTAGTCAAAACCTAATTACCCATATTCATGAGAGAAGAATTAATATAATTAAATGAAATCTGCAAGTAAATCCCTTTATTTTATCTTGATCCTAATTTCAATATGCTACCAGAACTGTTTTTTTTTAAATAAAATATCTTAACAAAAAGTAAAACAGAATGATTTAATTAGATGTTCTTCATAATCCTCCCAAAATTTCTTGGTTCATTGATAAACATAAGAAATAGTCACTTTTCATCACATACAACTTGGAACTTCGTTAATCATCTGAGATGAATATACATTTCTCAGAGGAAGAAATACAAATGGCAAATAAATACATGAAAAATGTTCAACAACACCGATCATGCAAGAGATGCAAATTAAAAGAACACTGAGATTTCACCTCACCAGGAAAAAATTGTTATAAAAATTGAACCAATGACAAATGCTGGCATGGGTGTGTGGAAAAAGGAGCTCTTGTCCATTGTGGTGGGAGTTCAGATTGGTACGACCACTGTGAAAATCAGAGTAGAGATGCCCTATGAAGCTAGCATTAGAGGACACATTTGATTCAATATTCCCCTTCTAAGTATCTTCTCAGAAGAATTAGAAATATCATATCACAGTAATTTAGGTTCATCCATGTTTTAGAAGCACAACTTATAATAGATAACTCTTGGAAACAATCCAAATGCCCATCAACTGAGGAATGAATAAAGAAGGTGTTTTATTTTTAATATAATGGAATACTGCTCAGCAATGAAGAAAGATAAACTTGGGACTTTTATAGTAATTGAATTCATCTTAAGACCATACTCATAAGTGAAATAAATCAGGCCTATATGTGTAAACATTATATTGTCTTGTTAGTGTGATAAACAGAAAGACTAAATAAGATTTAAAAAGTACCACAGACATTGTGCATAAGGAAGAAACTTGAAAATAAAAGAAAAACTTGGAGAATGGGGAAATGGGAAGGGAAGGAGTATATGATATTGATATATTTAATAATATTTAATATATATATTTGGTATTTTGTAAAGACTGTCTGCAGAAGTAGACATAGAAGAAATCTTAACAATTTTGAGCACCTTCTTAAGGGTAGATGCACTCTCTCCTCAGTTAAGGGACTCAAATTATTGTTTCCCTTGAGTGGTTTGACTTGAGTTGCTGTCACTTGTAACTTCAGTGTCTACTACTGTAGTCAGTAGCACACAGTTCTACTGAGTAAGCAGTGTTCAGATTCTTGTTAGGCACTTACATATCCATGATTTTTTTTCAAATGTAATTACATTATGATTAGGAATTTAGATTTATGACACTAGATTTTTCAAAATATTTAAATGGAATGAATGGAAAAATAAACCTAAAGCTTAAGTAAAGGGGAAATAGTGTTCTTAAGAAGTTGCTAGTTTATTCTACATTATGTTATAGTAATTTGCTTATTACAGTTACATGATTATATTTTTCATTTCCTAACAAAAGTATCTGTTGATCTGAGATGGTTTGACTTGAGCATAAATAGCTATTAAAGTGCTACAGAAAACAAAACAATGCTTAGGACTACTTCTCTGGTGCTTGGCAATATGAAACCATTTTTGGATTTTGCTCCTCATTTTTCCCACTAGCCAGCGAAAATCTCTACTTTACAGATAAGGAGAATAATGATGGGGTGAGGTAAGTGATTATGGAGATCATACAGAGCTGGTGTCTTAATGCACCTCTTTGACCTTGCTGTTACATGATACCACCTCTGTGATCTCATTACCACTCTGGAGTTGCAGCTCTAAAATGGAACACATCGCGTGTGGTACCAGTCTGCTGGCTGTGGTACTGATCCTGAGCTGTGTGAATCTGACTGTGATGGATCACCATTATCAGGATGGTCCTCTTTAAGAGATAAAATACATGGATGAAGGAAACCACCAGTATCTAATTATTCTGCTTCAGAAAGCCTCTCTCTCCCTCCTCTCTCTTTCTCTCTCTCTCTCTGTCTTTTTCCTTTCTTTCTTTCTCTTCCTGTGTAGAATTATATGATATCACAGAACCAATATAGAAACATCCATATTTCCTCAGCTATGTGTTATTTTATAAAGACTTCAAATAGAGGCCATTTCGTCTGACAGCAGTTTTAAACTAATGTATTCATAGTCATTTGAAGGTGGACTACTGATTGCTGAAGGTAAACAGGTGATGAAATGCGTCACTAGCACCTCATTCGTAATTCCCTTTGCCTGAAACAGTTGACATACAAGATGGCCCTGGAGGTGCGGATGGCTCATAATGCAGGCTCAGAGGTCACTGGTCACCTGTGGTTCATTGAGGCCCAGTTGAGAGTGTAGCTTGTCCAGTCAGTTACTGCCACTGGGCAATAGACCTGCTCTTTCTCAAGGTTCAGCCCCACACTTCGAAGTCATTACTCATAGAGTGTGACCTCTGGTGGCCCAGGCTTATGGGGATGTAGCACCCCTTGATCAGGTCGGAGTCTAGAGACCTTAGCCCCATAGAAGGAGAGCTCTAGAACCAGGGAGGGCACAGCACATAGGGTGCACAGGAGCCTTTGAAGAAGTTCTCAGAGGAATGAAGAAGATGAGGCCAGGCCCTTGTGTGGGCCTCTTGCCTGCCCACTCCTCCTCCCTGGACCTTGGGAGTGTTTCTTCCCTTATGCTCTTTCAAAATCACAGGTGTTTTCCAGGAATTTCAATACTTTGGTCTTAAGAGCGCTGTGGGTCAAAAGTTGACACGGCTGTGATCCTCCTAAGTCACCACAGGTAGGCGGTCTCTGCTTGGGTAAAATAGACCCCACCCAAGTGCCAAAGGATGTCGTGTACAAAGATGTAGTGCTGAGCATCAGACAAGGAGTCAACCTTGTCCTGTAATCCCAGCTGGGCTGAAGCAGGAAGAGCACAAGTGTAAGGCCAGCCTGGGCTACTTAGCTTGACTCTGTCTCAAAAGAAAGAAAAGAGAAAGAAAGAAAGCTGGGGTTGTAATTAAGTGTAAAGCACCTGTCATGTGCTGGATTCAGTCATATGTATAAAATTATTCAACAAAAATATGTTAAGCAAAAAAAAATAATTCTCTTTTTAAAAAAATCGAGAACTCGTATAGGACACTTTCTTCTGAATGGGATTCACATTCTTATGAAGCCTTTTGATGTAGGCTGTATGTACAGGGTAGGAATCTGGGGTCACATTCCCAGTAGGAGCTTTAAAAAGCAGCTTACCTTGTGACCCCTCTTTTGAAAAAAAAAAGCGAGGGGAAAGTAACTATTAGAAATGATACAGAAGGGCTGGTGAGATAGCTCAGGTAGGTAAGCCCCTGCTTTGGCAAGCACAGGGACTAGGATTTGATCTGCAGTCCCTCATGCCATGCTGGCCCCACCCCCTAGGGGTGCTGAATCAGAGCCAGAGTCTGGGCATGGTTGATGCACTCCTATAATTCCAGCAGTGAGGAGACTGAAAACAGGAGGATCACCATGAGTCCAGTCTGCATAGTGAAACCTTGTACCAAATACACAAATAAAAAAAATAAATGATACAGAATTTCACTAATCAAAATGATAGGAATTCAACAATAATTGTTCATATATTGTATATTGTTATCTTCAAATTTGTTGTTCAGATTACCAGATATAAGCATATAAAATTGGTCAAACAAACCCTTCCCTTCTTGTTGGGGGACTCCTCTTCCATGCAGGAGCTACTTCTCAGAACCAGTTTCAGATATTTAGCCTACTTTCTGCTCTGATGATAAAACCAATAGGGAAATTTTCACTTATAGACCCTTTCTCTCTCTCAAGCATTCTGAGCTACAGAAATTGTTACACATGTCAATATCTGTTCCAAGATTTTCTCCACTGAAATTGGTGCTGAGTGCCAGTTATATGAAATCCCAGATGGATTTTTCAAAGTGGCTCTTTCTCCAGACCCAGCCTGTTTGTTATAAATCTCCAAGAACCCACCACAGCAGAGCACACTGACACTAACCTACAGCTATCACACCTTCTTCACAAAGGACAGAGCTCCATTCTGGCATTAAAATGCACTAAGGCAATGAGGCAAGCACATACTTCCCTTTGTCAGAAATCTTCAAAGGCGCTTTTCACAAAATTAAGCACAAGGAAGATTTAGCAGGATTTTGCTCTCTACTGAAATATACAAGAAATCCAAACACTCCAACAGTGATAAACTGCTCTTCAGGGTGAGGTGTAAACACTTAAGGCCTCTGATTTATGCATTTGGTCATCCCTTTTTCATTGCAACCCACTAGACTCCATTACTTACGATCTGCTTATGCACACAGAGAATATTTCCCAAAAAAAAAAAAAAAAAGAAAAATACAGAAATTGTATTGGATATTAGGAGGATAAAAACATTAAAATTTGTCACTAGTTTTGTTTTCATTTTTATCATTCATGGCTATGGTATGGATATGTGTCAATTCATAGGAGAAAGATTTGAAAATAAATCATTTAAAGCAGGTGAATCAGAGATAATAAATTAGTAAGTGCTCCTGTTGTTTTTGATTCCTAGAATTGTTTAGAAAGTAGGGTAGTGTTCTAACAAGTCGTTGGCATGTTTATGCTCCCTGTGAGCCATGCACTTTCCATAGATGGATGCTTACATTTACAAAAATGAGCAATTCCCACTGTCCACCACCTTATCAATTACTGAAAGTAACAGATTTATTTATTTATGTATTTATTTTGAGGAACAGCATACATTTATTCCTGGCAAGGTCGTGTAACGCACTCGGAGCAGCACTCCCTTCCTTGGTGCGGAGGAGGGAGGGGGCCTCGCAGCAGCTTCGGCACAACTCTGTCAAGCAGGAGGCACATGGTCTTCCTCACAGGCAATTTCTGAGGCTCTGCATCCTCAGGCTTGAGGCTCTTAACTGTAAACTCATTTTGTACAAAGAGGAAAGAATCTCATACAGTTCCTCAATGAAACCATGACTTAGAACCTACCTCAAGATTTAACTATCTTTATTTTCTGGATAAATATATATATATATATATCCAGAATCCATATATATATATATATATATATATATATATATATATATATATATATATATATATATATATATATATATATATATATATATATATATGGAAGGGATAAAGGAAAAAAGAGATTGCATTGTACTGACACGGAGACTTGAAATTTTAACTAAGGGACAACTGATGTTTAAAGGAAACTACTACATGGTGTCATCTAGGCATAGATGTTTGGTGAGTCTCACTTTAGTCTTAAAATGTATGGAAACACTTCGCAGAACTGGCCCCGCAGCTGCTGTAATGCACTGAGGTATGTATGGGTCAGTAATGAAAACAACAGATTTAATTGAGCTGTTTCCACAGTGCCTGGATCCCCATAAACAGTCTATTTTGTGTAATTCTTAAATTTGGTCATCTATTATTTTATACTAACAACTCATAATGTTTTACTATTTTGCTTAGTTTTATTAATTCATGTTTTACTTAGATGCTTCATTAATTTTATGAAAATAAGCTTAGGAAGATAGGCCACTCTGTAAAATCTAATTTACAACCAATTTTGTCAAAAGCTCCAGTCTATCTCCTAATTGATGTAGTTGCATTAATAAGCTTCTAATTAATTTCAAAATATTTTATCTGTCAAAAAAATTCACTTACCAGGAAAAAGCATGTTTAATATGTTATGGTTTATTTTTTTTTTTTTTTTTTTTAGAGAATTTGGAATGGTAGTGCACAGAGTTCCCTAGTAGCTTGCCCTCTTTCCCCTTTTGTCAACATCTTATATTACCATGGCCCGCTCGTCTTATTGTCATCATGAGAGAATGTTGATGAATTAAGTCATCTCCACAATTATATCTTTCTTTCTTTCTTTCTTTCTTTCTTTCTTTCTTTCTTTCTTTCTTTCTTTCTTTCTTTCTTTCTTTCTCTTTCTTTCTTTCTTTCTTTCTTTCTTTCTTTCTTTCTTTCTTCTTTCTTTTTCTTCCTTTCTTTGTCTCTCTCTTTCTTTCTTCTGTGTGTCTTCCTTTCTTAAGCAAATATTGTACCATATTGTATTTAATGATCCCATTTCCTCTAGAATGAGTTTCCCAGATTTGAGCAAGCATTCTTGAATAGTTAGCCTTCACTTTCCTGCATTGCACATTTGTTGGTTGTCATACATTCAGGTAGTTCTGCTTGTGAAGTGGAATCGATTTGGACCAGAGATTAAAAAGTGATAGTTAATTTAATTTTCATCAATAAATCAGACAGATGAATAGATTCTCACCTTGTTGGAAAGACTTTTAAAAATCCTATCAGGAAACAACAGTGAATTAAAGAATATGCTTGATGAAGAGCTTCCAATGTCAGGGGATTATCACTTTGAACCCCAGTTTTTATTGGCTCTCTATTGCTGTGGGAAAGAAAGCAGTGTTTATTCACTTACTCACTGACGTATTGTTGCAGTGGGGTCTTAGATGCCATTTTTCTGTCTTATAAGATAAAAAGAAACAGTTTGTCACCATTTTATATTTAAATAGAGTGGTCTCAGATATAGGGCAAACCAGTGTGACAAGGGAATGTACAACTTTAATGAGCTTATTTAAGTGCTGCAGGCAATTATGAACCATGTAAACTAATATCATTTCTTTTGCTTCTCCGTAGGAGTTTTCAGAGGAATGGTACTGATTAAAGTGGTTCATATTTGTCTTTGTATTTGCATCATTCATTTCAAAGATTTTAGTTGTTTGAAATTACAAACCTCTGGTCTTGTGTACAAGTTGTACTTTTCCATTAAGAAAAATATTAAAATATCAAACATTCAAATGCATAGGTAAATGGATGCACTCTTATTATTAAGTGAAATAAATCAGACACACAAGTTTAAATATCAAATATTTTTCTTCTATGAGAAACTCAAATATAAATAAAGAGAAAAATAAAACACAAATACTGTGAGGCAGATTGAGAAATCTTTCTCAAATGGGATCAGGAGAGATCTTTTTTGAGGGATTGAGAGAGAAAGTCATAGAAGGGGCGGAGGAAGAGGGGATATAAAAGAATAGAGACATGTGTAACAACTCCACAAAAGGAATCTAATTGTTGTGCAAGGCAAGCATGCACTAATACAGAATAGAAGCCAGAGAAACATGTAATTTTCTAAAGGGAAATGAAAATGGAGTTATCAAAGCTTGAATAATTTTTGTTTTTAAAGATATTTTATACTTGATATTAAAATAATACCAAGCAAATTGTACTATTCATTGAGTCAAATTCTATGGGCTTCAGACTTAAATGCTGCACTGCATAAATAACAGCAATTATCTAAGCATGTTTAGTCAATCTCTTAATTTCATTATAGGGAAATTTATTATGAATGTGACCTTGTTTGTAAGCCACATGGAATACTGACTTTCAGGGATCTCTTGTCCCTTTCTTTCTAAGAGATTTGTTTTAGAGTCCCCACCAGGATCTACGGACATTCAAATTGCTTTTATAAAATGTTGTATTATTTGTGTGTAACATGCACACATGTTTGCATATGTGTTAGTTGTTTTCCAGATAATATATAATACCTAATGCAACATAATTTCTATGTAAATATTTTTTGAATTTATAAGGAATAATAAAAAGTGTATATGTTCAGCACAATTTCAATTTTCTTCTGGTAGGCTATTTTCATTCTGTGTTTAGTTAGATTGGCAGGTGTGGAGTCCTCGGAGGGTTGATTGTGTACTGAATGGAAAAAGAGTGCATGCCTTCCCTGTGCATGCATTTGTTTGTTCACTGAGTCACTATTTAATAAACATTAACTATGTTGGGTTGTATCCTTGTTACTGGAAAGGAAATAAAGAGATACGATCTGTGCAGTGGTGACGCATGCTAGGGAGGAGCTATGGGTGAACCACCAAGTAGAAGGGGAAATGATAAGACAGAACAACGTTAAAGCCAGTGTGTGGACAAAGGTGCACCTACACTGACAGAACATCTAGGTTCTCAGTGGGTGCTTTCAGTGCTGGCTGATTTTGGTACTGCTGTAGTGTTTAGGCAACACAGGCTCACCACTGACACCAGGTCGGGAGTGGCTAAAATGTAGTGCTGCAAAGAGAATGTTGTCATTATTTTTTGCAAAGATGTTTATGCATGGATTACATATATGTTTCACCTATTACATGAGATTCTAACAACAGAAGGGCCTGAAGAAGTAAGGTTAGAACGATGGAAGGTAGAAACCCAGGAAATCATGTGAATGCTATCTTTTAGACTTTTTACTTCCTTCTCATTGAAATACTCCAGATCACAAAACAGCTGATCTAAGATGAAATATTTACATACTAAGTTCATGCAAATCTAGTAATATTTTATTCAAATGAGATCAATCTTTTAAGAGAAGGGCACAAAACTATATTCAATATGGAAATAGCTTTTTCATTTTTATATAAATTTAAATGTAATTAGCATATATAAGGTGTTATAAATTTCATTATAAGGTTTTAGTTTCCTTGAATGTGTTCTTGTGAATGACTACAATCAGTATTATAAACTTTAGCTTAGACTAGTTAATTTCTTACTCAGATTCCTGGTGATGAAGGCAGGCCAGAAGTGATGGATACCTACTTTCTGGGACAGACCCACATTTACAGTAACCAGATTCTGAGAAGTTCACTTGTTAGCATCTTAAGGAAGCTAATTTTGAATGTATCAGAGGATGGCATGATTGCCCTGCGTTGGTGGAGCACTACAGCTGTGGTCCAGATGAAGTTTTGAGCAGTGATTCTGTGATGGACCCAGGCATCAAACCCACATGTAATATTCAAGGTTATAAAACCACTGACTAGTGACCTTATGCTAAATTACGCAGTCATTGCTGGAGGTCTAGATATTTACCATGGGCAAGATTCTACACATGTACTAGTAAACACGTAAGAATGAAAGCATGCAGTGACAGGAAGCTGATAAGTGAATGAGTCTGTGGTTTGTGAAGATTTTAGCTGTCATGACTGAATTTGTGACTGCTCAACTCACTATGATAAATACTTATCTAGCAATTACTGTTTTTAACCAAAAGAATGCTAATATAACTTTTGATTCCAGTGTCATAACTAGCAATTAAATATATTTTTGTGTATAATCTCTCATTTATCTCCAACTTTTTCTTGATTTTCCTATTAGATAAACCCAGAATCTTAGTGATTAAAAATGGCAGATGTTGAATACATTCATGTGATCCTATGATATATTTATTTTGAATTGCATTTATTCAAACAATGCTATTTAAAAATCATGTACTTATTATAAAATATGGATTACAGTTTGAAACATAATTTACTAAGCAATTGTGTTTTGATTTTTTGTGACCTTTTTGCTTGGCATACTCCAGCTTTGGAAATGTTTTACACTCTGGATCCTCTGTCTTGTCTGTCTGTCTCTGTCTCTTTCTCTGGCCCTCTCTGTCTCTTTCTGTCTCTGTCTGTCTATCTGCCCCCCCCCTGTGTGTGTGTGTGTGTGTTTCTCTCTGCATTCTGTCAGAAACTACATGCAATCCTGTAAGGCACAAATGAAACCATGGCAAGAAACTTCTGCATTTCAATTTTTGCTACAATAAGTAGTCTGATCCACAACGTGTACTCCTAATTAAATAATACTGTTTATGACCATTAAAACAGAAAATAGGCAAACCACTGAAATATCAGTACAGTAGTGTACATGCTGTGTTTCGTGTCTCCTTTTTGTTCAGGAAGAATCTTGATAAGGGGAAAAGCACATTGCGAGAGTCGCCTGGACCCCAAGCCCTGACAGCAGTTCCTGGAGCGCGTCCAGTTTATCCCGCATGGCCCTGCCTCTCTCCTTACTCCCGCAGCACCATCACTCCTTTCCACATCACTGCCTTCCTGCCCTTTGGCTTTTCCTTTTGGAGTTAAAAACTCAAGATGTCAAGTCTAATTACGACATCTGCTTGTTATGTACACTAAAAGAAAATAAATGCCACTGAGGACGGCCATTTCAGTTTACCACCATGATACATCCTCTCAGAGTCTGTGATCCTTGAACAATGTAGCACAAAATACAAACCAAAATGTTGGCCTTGTGGTATGGGGCATTCAAAGTGCATTCTGCAGTGCTATGTTATAACTACTGAAGATAGATAAATGTGAGTTTTGAGCCAGCCTGGGTTATACAGTGAGTTGAAAGATAGTCTGTGCACTGAAAAGAAGATGGAAAACTGAATGAACCCTTAAATATTTAATATATAAATGTGAATGAATCACAAGCTTTAAAAATGAACACAAGAAGGGAGCTGTTAATTTTTTCTGAATTATTGATATTCTGCATCATTCTGTTGAATGTCTTCTAATGTACCTCAAGTTGGGTAGAAGCCTAGTGTCCCATGTATATCTTTAACATTGCATTTCCAGATTTATTATGTCCACAGTTGTGAGTTTGTGTCCCACTGTCTTAGTACAATATGATCCTCTGAAGCCAAAAGGGAGGGAAAAGAGGACATGCTGGGAATCCTGACATGGGGGCAACTGAAACCCTGTGGCACAGGTCATATGGCCAAATGCCGGCAAGTCCATCTGCCAACTTTCTGCATTGTCTATGGTGAAGCAGATTGTTTGCGAGTGGTGATGAAGGCAGTTGATGTCAGCCGTGATACCTGGGACTGTGATTTCTACTCATGTATGTGAGTGAGGTGGGGAAATCCTGCTTCAGCTTCCATGGAGGCCACGAAACAGCTGTCTGCTGCCACTGTGAAGGGTCTCTCTGCTCACAGAATTTACTGAGAGAAATAGATTTGGATTTTCTTGAAATAGGCTTAGAATTGGTCAGATATGTAAGCTATGACTTCTAGAAAGGGGACTGTGCATGTATGTGCTCATGTGTTTTCAGAATCAGAGACAGAGGATGGAAAATGGAGAAAGAAGGAAATTAACTGCTAAGCAGATATGCCTAGAAATTAAATTCCAAATATTCTCATTCCAAAAGTATCAGGAAATCGAATGACCATCCCAAGGTATTTTACGAGAATGTGTCCCAAAAAGATAAGAAATTATATTTTGGCTATGAAAGAGCAGTTAAAAGAGTCATATTATGAAGAGGTTTAGGACACAGTTCTAAAAGACAAAATTCTGAACTCATACTTTTAAATGTTGAAATCCAAAAATGTCAAAATACTAAAGTTTGAAACTTTGAATGATCGAAATCTCAAGATGCTTTTTTTTTTTTTTTTTTTTTTTTTTTTTTTGTGGAACCAGGGATTGAACTCAGGCCTTTGTGCTTGCAAGGGAAGAACTTATTCTACTGAGCCATCTCCCCAACCCCTCAAGGTAAAATTTGAGAAAAATATTTTTAAATCCCTGAAAAGACACAATTTACCTTCTAAATTTTATTTTTATTTTAGGGAAGGCTTTCCAGGGTGTTCAGGGTCTCACCCCTAGATCAGATTTGTAGTGATCTGCCTGTTTACAGCCTCCCGAGAACTGGGATTACAGTTGTGTGCCATCACCAGTCTCAATTATTCTCAGCGAGCCCCAGGGGAGGGGCTGGCAGGCAGACAATTTACATTTTTAATAATCATCCGTTTGAGAAAAATGAAAACAAAGTAGAATATTTTGAAGGTCCCTTTCTAGTATAAAACACTAATAACAATCAGAGTTTTGCAAGCATACTTACTAATAATTGCTGCATGGAAAGAGTATAAGGATTATAAGGAGATGAACTGTACTAAAAAAAATAAGTAAAATATATAGATACATCCCAAAGGGTAGAAATTGTGTACCCTCAGGTTTTTGATTACAATCACCTGAAATTCTGAGATGCATAGCCTGATCCTTTGGACAAGATCTACCAGAGACCATGATAGGGTACAACCAAGTATATAGTGGTTCAAAAAGTTGAGAGCATAAGAAACTTTATCTTCTGAAAATGAAAACAAATAAAAAGAAATTTCTGGATTTCTTGAAAAGTTTCAGTGTTTTGACAGACACAAATTTGTACACAGAATCAACAAATAAGAAATTATTCAAGTAGGCGTCTTTGCATCAATGATAGGACAATGGAGAAGTAGCTGTCACATAAAGGAAGGGGAAAACATCAACCTACAATTATATGCAGTCACAATATCATTTAACAAGAACACAACATAAATACAGACTCTGACATTGTAAGATTAATAGAATTTATAGTACAGAGATACTTGTCAAAAATATTATAAGCAGCAAAGTTCTGTATGGAATACCAGAGTTGAAGCAAAAATTATTTTTAAAGTCTCACTACAGTTTAACACTGAAGCAAAATATCAAGGTTTTGCATAAAAGGAAGAAATAAGAGTGGAGGAAATGTCAAGCTAAGGTCTTTGTTTGGGAGAATATTAGAAATACAGAATAAATACTGACACACTTCATTAGGAAAGCACAGTCAAATAAATATGCACACTTCTTCAGAGATGATTAATAAGCAGACCATCTTCTAAATAATAAGCAGAAAGATCAGTATTGGTCAGTAAACACACAGATAAACTGAGAAGTATGCCTTGCATAATTTTAATGAGTAGAGACATATGTTAAAATGAGAAAATATAAAAACTGTTCCAAAATTTAAATAAGATGATTAGTGATTTGAAGAAATACTATACCAGAGTAATCTCAAGGAAAACATATTTTTAAATTTAAATCAATAACTTTTGAAGAAAATAAATTTTTATTTTATTCTTTTCTTGTCCCTTTTTTAAAATCATAAACCTAAGAAATGCTTAAGGTGTCCTTTAAAAGAGCACAAAATAAAATTATTCAGAGAACATAGCAAAAAGAAAATTATGCAAATTGTTTTGAGGTGACTATAATCTTAATAACAACTAAATTCTTAGTACAGAAAAGTAAAAACAGAGTTCAACTTTATAAACATTTAGAAAAAGCTCACTGAAAAGGAATGCAAATGCAGCAGCAGTTTTTACAACTACAGCATGAACAGGTAGAATTTATCACAGAAATGCAATATTGGTACAGCAGCAGAAAACTTCCAAGGTTGCTCACGTTATTAGTGTGGAGGATAGAACTGATGTGGTAAGCACAATTTGTCCAGAACAAAAGGTAGCTTACATTCATGTCAACAGTTCTTTTCAAAGTACACAGAATTTCTTTTAATATATGTATCTATTTAAAGAATATCTTTTAAAAGCATTCTTTACACTCAACCAACAATACCTCCCCTAAATATAGACTTTTCATAGGAAAACTTCAGATAATTATAATTGAAGTTAGAAATAATCCTGGACCAGGGCTACAGTTAGATAGTAAAGCACTTACCTGGCAAGCACAAGGTCCTCAGTTTGACTCTTATTACAAGAAAAGGAAAGAAAACAGAAAGAGAAAGAAGAAAGAAAGAAAGAAAGAAAGAAAGAAAGAAAGAAAGAAAGAAAGAAAGAAAGAAAGAGAAAAAAATTATCCTTACTATTTCACATTTCACTAGAAATTCTAACCAAGACTAAAATGTTTCAGTTGGAAAAAAAGACATACAGAGAGAGAGAGAGAGAGACAAAACTCTTAGTATTTAAAAACAAAGCATTTTTATAAGACTAACAAACATGATAACATAGAATAACTCTTAATATTTGCATTATCAAAAATGGTATGAGACTCAATAAGGATGAATAAAGGAGGAGCCATATTGGAACCACTCAGAGAAAATCAATTAAAAACATAGATAACAGGGAAGAAGTGAGTGAGCAACATACTACTTTAAGCCAAAATCAATCTGAAATAACCGATGTGTAATCATACAAAATACAGGCATAGGACTTAGGAAAATGGCAGCCCGGTTTACAGGGCTTCTGGTCAGACACCTTTCTTTAGGCAGAGAAGGACTGTCATTCTGGGAAGTTTCCAAAGTAGTAGGTAAAAAATAACCACGCGAACTGAAACAGTGTGGCTAACTGAAGTCACAGGGATGGATTTAGGCTATTAGGCCCCTTGCCTCTTTTACCTTTCTCCAAGAAGAGGATGCTGCAGCCTAGCAGCAAATTTTGCCACTACACAGAGGGGAAAGTGCTCTTTTCCCATCAGGCCACTAGGTTTTGTATTTTGTCATCTACCAGAGTAGCTAACTGGAACCTCTGGGTTAGGCACTACAGCCCACTGGGGCAGCAGTAAAGTTTGTGAGTGGAACAAGGGTGACCCCACCTGCCTCACAGCCTGTGACTTGAGAGAGAGATGCTGATGCACAGGATTTAAGTAGCTGTTTGAGGGTGGCGGCAGGAGCGGTGAGTCAGCCACAGCACTCCACTGCATCCCACCCTGCAACAAGGGACATGAGAAGAGGGAGATGCGCTAGTGTCGTGCAGACAGCCCATGCCGGCAAGGACTGGGAGGAGATCGGCATACAAGACTAGGAGCAGTCCTAGGCTGTCTTGGTCTCAGGGCACCACGGCAACTGGGAGAGCGACCCTGAGACACAGAGTGTAAGGAGTAGGGGAGAAACAGTTACGGGCTGAGGAAGAGCCCTAACCCTGTACCTGGAGGCCAGGATCAGTCCTATGCCCAACACTAATTACATTGAACTTACCCAGTACAGATGTGAGCTCTGACTTGGACACTGTCATAGAACTGTGGACACCAGAGGAACTGTATTATTATTATTTTTTTGTTTTGTTTTCCTTTTTTCTGTTTATTTTTGGTTTGCTTAGGTTTTTGTTTCAATGTTTTGCTGAAACCACTCTCCTCAGCTTTCCTTCTTGATTTTTGATATTTTCAATCAAATGATCACCATCTCTAGTCTTTCTAGTTCACTTTGATATTCTTTGCATTCTCCTTTTTCTTTCTTTTCTGTCCTCTTCTCCAGTTTCCCAAAGGTTGGATGATAGTTCTCCAAATTTGATTCTACTGTATTTCTCTTCATTTCTCCCTCTACTTTGTTCCCTATTCCTCTTAAATCCTCCTCCCATGGTAAAGTTACTCAGCCTCAGGGAAACTACTTAATACAAGTTTCCAGTTCTGGTTGGATTTTGTTACTTATAACTGCAGAGTTCACTTCTATGCTTAAAAGGCATCAATTAATAGTTACTACAGTTTGTCATTTTCAAGTATGTGCTTTATTCTGCTGTTATTGCTAATTTTGCTACTTTAGCCAGAGTGTCATAACTGTTGTTACCCTTACATAAGAACATTACAATTGTCTGGGTCATAATCATCACAATATTCTGGTACCAAAGAATTGGGCACTCAGCCAAACAGGTAGAAACTACTCATTACCAAAAAACTGGGAAGATAAGAACTCGGGACAGACAAAGATCAAGAGCCAGCTACTCAGAAAATAGATCACTGAGGAACAGAAATTTCCTAGGAAAGCCTTGAAGCTATTCTATGTACCATAGGCAATTTATAAACATCAATACAGAAAAAAATATATAGAAAATAAAAATAATGAGACCCAGTAGCAAAGTACAATCCCAGATCTCCAGCTGAAGCAGGCCAAGCCTAGGAATGAAAGGCTGGAGGAAGTGAAAACCCGTCTGCCTGAACTTTCTGAAATGGTAGCAAGCAAGCTAACAATAACACAGAAGAATGAGACTACACAGAAATTAGACTACAAATAACTTTTTTAGGTTAAAAGAACAACAGAGATGATGATCAAAGTGAAGGAATCAGTGAATCTACTGTGTACATGTATTAAAAAAATAGACTGTAGGCAAAACAGATGAAAACCATAAACGCCCAATTGCTCAATGGAATTCATGAAGCAGAATCAAACAGATATCCAGGAGGCTAAACATTCCATTCGATATATATGTGGCTGACTGAGCCAAGGTACAAACAGATGATTGAATCTAGAAGAAAGGATTGTATATAGTGACCATGAAAGAAAGATGTCTTGAAAGGAGCACATGACCATGAGTTCATCTGTTGCAAAAATGATGCAAACAACAACATAAGACTGATCAGAGTCAGTGAGAAAGTAGGTAATACTTTCACCTTAAAAACATATTCACAGAAGTAATGGCAGAAAATTTCCCAAACATGAAAACAGAAATTTCCACACAATAAGTTAGGCAGATATTTGGCTAATTAGCAATGACCAAAATAATGCCATTCCAAAACATAATAATCAAGATTCCAGAAATTCCACATAAGAAGAGAATAGTAAAAGTTGTTAGAGAAAAGAAACACATCACCTATAAAGGAAAGCCTATCGAAATCACAGCTTGCTTCTCAACATAAACCCTTAAGTAAAGGAGAACTTGGACTGAAGTATTTCAAGTACTGAAAAAAAACAACCTCCAACCCAGATTGATATACCCTGCAAAATTATCTTTCAAACTAAATGGAAAAATAAGACATTTCCATAACAAAAAATCCTTCAGAAATTTGTGACCAGGGACCCAACTCTGTAAAATGTTCTGAAGGATCAGAAGGATGTAACAAAGACCACAATCCCAAAGAAATGAATAGAAAGAAACCACCAGGGGAGGCAAGCTATTTAACAGAAGGGAAATACAGGAAATAACATGAGGAAAATAATATGTCAACAATAAACTGATACTTATCAGTTACAGCCATCAAGATAAATGACCTCAATTCACTCATCAAAAGAAATACACTGGAAGAATGCATCAGGAAACAAAGTGCAACAATATGCTGCATACAAAAATGCATATTTAACTAAAAATGAGATTAATAAACGATAAGTCAAAAAAATGAAATATTATACTCCATGTGACAGGAACCGAGGTAAAAGAAAGGATAACTATTTGATTTGCAAATAAAGTAGTTAACTTCAAGCCAAGACTGGCCAAAAGACTGAAAAGATCAGCATATACTTGTTAAGGGATAAGTCTGAAAAGAGATAACAATCATAAATACATACACACCAAATATTGTTGCACTGAACTGTATAAAACAAATGTTAATGGACACAAAAGATCAAATAAACACTAACATAATTGTAATAGAGGAACATAATACTCCTGTGCTACAAATGATCAACTAGACAAAAAAATCAACAAAGAAATACCAGAAATAAACCAAACCTGTGAAAAAATGGATTTTATTAATGTATACAGAGAGTTTGATCACACATCAAGGTATGCATTCTTCTCAGCTGTGCATGAAATGTTTATCAAAGTAGACCAGATACTGACTCATGGAACACACTTAGGGAAATGCAAAGGAATTGAAGTTATGCCATGTATATTATCTGATAATTATGCAAGGAAATTGGAAATCTTTGGCAAAAGAAACCGCAAAAAACCCTTCATAGTCACGTGGAAATTACGTGATAGTCTCTTGACCAGCTAGGAGGTCACAGCTGAAATTAGAAAAGCAACTGCATAGTTCTACAATTCAACAACAATACCGGATTCATCCCAGGGATGCAGACATGGCTCAACATATGCAAATCAATAAATATAATATATCATATCAACAAATCCAACACAAAAATCACATGATCATTTCAACACCTGCAGAAAAAGCTGTTGCCAAAGTCCAACACAAATTCATCATAAAAATCCTACAGAAAATTGAAATAGATGTTATATCTCAATCTGATAAAAGCCATCCTTGACAAATAAAAAGCCAATATCACACCAAACAGACAAAATCAGAAAATTTTCACTGTGAAATCAGGAACACTACGAAGATATCCACCATCACCACTCTTATTCAGTGTAATTCTGGAAACATTTGCTAGAGCAATTAGACAAGAAAAAGAAAAAGAATAAGAAAATGAAAGAAAAATTCAAATTGTCATCATTTACAGATCACATGATACTCTCAACCAAAAATTTTCTGGATTTAGTAACCGAATTAAGTTACTTATCTGGATACAAATATCAGTAGCTTTCCTGTACACAAACAACAAACTCACTGAGAGAAATTAGGGAAACCAAAGTTTACATAATAGCATTGAAAAAATGAAATACTTAAGAATCAATCTAGTTCATCAATCCCTGAGGCTGAGGAACTACTATATCATCAGAATCGAGTAAAAAACAGAAGCCCAGTATGATCCACAGTGGTGGAACTCTAGCAGAAGGAAGGAGGAATCGATCTGACACTGAGAAACAAGGCAATTACTGCAGTGAGGAGGCAGAAGTGGACCTGTGGAACCCTGGCAGAGACTATGAGCTGTACAAGTACATGTGCCAGGAGCTACAGAGGCTAATTCCTGAAATCCAAATCTGAAGAGCAGAGGTGGCAAGGAAGTGGCAATTGAAATTGAAGAACAGAAGATCCAGAGCTGTGTGTGTTTCATGACTCTAAAGAAACTTAACTGATTACTCACATCAGGTTAAAGAAAGGAAGAATCAGATTCATACAGCCAACCAAAAAAATAAATGCCTATCATCTGCCGCCATAGAGCTTACTGTATGAGGTGATGCACCTGCAGAAGGAGATATGTGTGGAGTTTAAGTCAAAGTATGGAGAAATTGATTTGGTCAGTTTAGAGGAGTTTTATAAGGAGGCACCAGCAGACATCAACAAGGCTGAAGTCATCATGGGAGATCCTCATGAGCAGACCCTCGCATGTCTGGACTGGGAGCTACAGCAGCAGAAAACACTGGCAGAGAAATATCAAGATTCCCTATCCAACAAAGAGAAGGCCCTCAGTGAGACTGAAGTGAAGAAGGAGTACTTGAGCAGCTTTCATCCTTGGCTCAACAGCATCATGCAGGCTTCCCTCCCCATGCAAGAGTGCCTGTTCTTGCCATTTGACTAGGCTCACAAGCAATATGAGACAGCCAGACACCTACCATCTCCTCTCTACATACTCAGTGCGTAGGTTAATGCTTATGGACAGATTTGTGATAAGAACCTGTCAGTGGACTTCAAAGGTAGTAGAAATGAAGACAAGGCTCTGTTCAAGCCTCCTGATGACTCCCAATATAATGAGAGTGACTCATACTGAGGAGGAGCAGACCATGAGATAGCAGTGATCCATACTGGGCATTCAGTTGGATGACAAGCACAAGGACATGCTAAAGAGACACCCTCTGTCCATCATGGTTGACCTGAAATGCAAAGATGACAGCATGTTTCACCTGACTTTCTACTATCTCAACATCATGATGGTGAAAGCCAAAGTGATCACTGACACACAACTGATCACTCATATCAGTGCAGGGGATTTTCTACCTCTTGACTCAGTGATGAGCTCTTTGTATCCTGGTGATCATGAAAAGAAAACTCCAAATCCAGCCAACTAGTATCACTTTGATAAAGTTGGCATTTTGACTTGGAGAGACTATGTACTTGACCTAGGCCATCCCTGTTCATGGGTACAGAAGCTGGGAGGCCTCTACTTCCTTAAAGAGCAACCCCAGCAGGCAACAAGTGCTGACCACTCGCTGAGTGCCAGCCACATGGAAACAACCATGAAGCTGCTGAGAATTAGGATGCAGTCCCATCTGGCCCTCCACAAACAGTTTGAGTCCCTGGAACATGGCATTGTGCCAGTTACCAGTGATTGCCAATACCTCTTCTCTGCCAAAGTCATCTCTCAACTGGTGAAGTGGGTGACAATTGTCCCATGAAGATTATGTGGAATTGCATTTCACCAAGGACATTGTGAAGGCAGAACTGGGTGGGGACACCAATCTGTACTACTTGGTGCTCATTGAAAGAGGTACAGCCAAACTTCAGGCTGCAGTGGTATTGAACACTAGCTACTCCTCCAGCCCTCCCCCCATTTTCCAGCTCTATCTGAACTGGAATGACAGCAATGATGACAACATTCAGGCCATAGAAAGTGAGGTCAATGTACGTTACAAACAACTCTGTGGCCCTTCGCCCATTCATCAGCTCTTGACCAACCAGCTGTAGCAGCTGTGTGTGTTCCTAGACATCTATCTGGAGACTGAGAACCATAATGATGCTGTGGAGGGACCCAAGGTGTTTCCCCAGGAGATGGATCTTCAGCTTTTCAGAGGTCTGAGCAGGATAAAGCCACTTAAATATAAACATCCTCAGGGATTCTTCAGCCATCGTTGACCTCTCACTCAGCCAGTTGCTTCCCCAAGATCTTACCTCACATACCAGGCTTCTGCTTTCTGCTTTGTTTATTTGTGGCTCTTCAAAGTCTCCAAAGACAGTAGCCAATAAAAGAGTCGCCTGACAAAAAAAAAAAAATCAATCTAAAAAAGGAAGCAAAAATGTTTTTTACATGGAAAATGGTGGTTCTCTGAAAATGGAGGTCAAAAACTATATATCCAAAAAAGGAAAGATACCTCTTATTCTTAGGTAGGAAGAACAAATATAGTGAAAATGGTCATATTCCCAAAACTATTATACAGAATTAATGAAATGTTATACAGCCTGAATGCAATCTCAATCAAAATACCAATAGCATACTTCACAGAATTAGAGTAAACAATCATAAAATTTATTTTGAACCAGAAAAGACCTAAAATAGTAAAAGCAATCATGGGCAACAAAGGCAAGCCAGAGGGAAATCACAGCTTGTGATATGAATTTATACCACAAACTACTGTGATAAAAATCAGTGTAGTAGTGAGAAACAAAGGATCAGTGGAGCAGATTAAAAGGCACTGAAAGAACTCCAAAACACACTGAACCACTTCATCTTCAACAAAGGGAACAAACACCCTCACTGGAAGAAAAGCAGCCTCTTTAACTCTCCAACTATGGCAGAGGTTGCCCCAAGCACAGTCCTCATTCTTCGCATACTAGTAGCCAGCTGTGCATCTCAGTATCTTTCTCCAAGGAATACAGAAAGAAATCTGTGCTTTCCTGGTTAATATGTCTATGTAGGTGTGCAAAATTGTCAAACCTGGATTTACACCCAAGTTATAACTCGTGCAACAAATTTTTTGTGTATATTTACTTAAGCTGCTTTTTGAAAATGTTTCCTTTTCATTTTTCTGATAGAAGTAGACCAATTCTGTATAATAGCATATAAAATCCAGATCTACAAATTGTGAAGGAGGTCAAAAGTGAATCGTCAGATTATTCAGGCATGAATGATGAAGATGATCCAAAAAACATGATACATGTTTTCATAATAGGAGTGTGATATGGAGGATGAGGGTGATGATAACTTTGACTTTGGCCACATGGGACAAAGTTCTTGTGATAGGGACATGGAGCAAGAATCAACTGATATAGACACAGGGAATGCACATGTACTTGATTCAGATCATGAAGACATCATAACAGTGAGTACAAATTTGACTAGTTCAAATGGTTATGCAATGAAACAGAATGATCTAATGTTAGAAGTAGATCTAGAAATATAGTCAGGGTCTTGGCAGGGGTGAATCATTGGCCACAATGCCAGATGACGTGCTACAAGATGCTGTGAGACACACACAAAAGAGCTGAGACACAAGTAAAATGTTCTGTATGCACTGATAGCCATATTCGAACTGTATTTATTTAATTTTAATTTTATTTTTATTTTTTCCAGTGCCAGGGATTGAACTCAGGACTCTGAGCTTTCTAGGCAGATACTTATTCCACTGAGTTATCTCCCTGACCTTAAACTATATTTATTTTAATACCTCACTAGCTGAACTGAAAATATTCATAGGTCTGCTGTACTTAGCAACAGGGATTTCTCATGGTGATCACAGGAATATAAGAGCGGTGGGTAAAAACATGGCATAAAAATTTATGTCTCTGGGGCAGGGGAGATGGCTCAGCAGAATAAATGCTTGCCTGTAAAGTGCAAGGGACTGAGTTCAATCCCCATTTCTGCCAAAAAAAAAAATATGATGTCCTTCTAGATGCAAAGACTAATATTTTCATTGTAGAAATCTAACCTGAAACTCTTCCTTCAGGTCCTTATTTATCTAGTATGTTACATTTACTTACAGAGCACAAATTGACAAATGCATGAACTGTGTGCAGGCACAAAGCAGAAATTCCAAATGAAAGGTTGCAATTTAAAAACAAAGACTTGCATGTAAAAACTTTGGATATCAGAAAGATTTATGTTGGCTTCATATATGGCAAAGACTGACAAACTGACACTGCTGATGTCAATATTGTAATACGATGGAAATACTAATAGGGAAAATTGACAAAAAGGAAGCTTGAGATGGAATCTTTCTTTCTTTCTTTTCTTTCTTCTTTTTAAATGTATTTGATTATTACAGGGTCTCTCTACATGGATTGGACTTATAGTGATCCTTCTGTTTTTTGGCCTCCCCGCACTCGGGTTACAAGCATACACTACTACACCTGGACTCTGTGGCCAGCTCAGTCCACCTTGGGGGCAGGCAGTGTAGTGATGGAGATTGAACTATGGTCTCTGAATTCTTTAAGCTTGCCTAAGCTGGCACATTAATATGCTGTGCTATCTTGCCAACCCAAGCAACAAAACAAAAGCCAGATTATGTTATTGAATTATGAGGCAACTATGATGTTATTCAGATCACAAAGCATTAGTTGATGATTTTGTTTTGCTTGATCCTAAACACATGTGGCATGGTTTGATAGACTATAAAGAAAATAACAGCCGGGCATGGTGGTGCAGCCCTGTAATCCCAGCACTCGGAGGCTGAGGCAGGAGGATTGTTGTGAGTTTGAGACCAGCCTAAGCTACAAAGTGAGTTTAAGGCCAGCCTGAACTGCATAGTGAGACCCTGTCTCAAAAAGATAAAAAAGAGAGAGAGAGAGAGAGAGAGAGAGAGAGAGAGAGAGAGAGAGAGAAGAAAAGAAACAAGAAAATAACAAGTACAAAATAGGGCAGAGAAATTTTTCTTCTCAAATTCTGTTTAGACCTCATATTAGGTCATACACAGAAGAGCAAAAACTATCAAAAGTTTGTGGAGTACACCTGTGAGTTGGCAGGTGAATAGGCGCGTGTAGCATCTCTACCATAACAAAACAAAGGCTAAAAGGTTGATAACTGTGCCCTATCAGAAAAGACAGGAAAAGAACACTTATGTGCTATCACTCCTGGTGATACTTGTCTATGGATCACACAGCTTTTATGTATGAAGACTGCCTGGCATGTGACAATTAATGCAAAGATTGTTTGTGAATAGACTTCTATTGACATTTTCATTATATTTTGCATAAGGTTTTATTCCTGACATTATCTCTTAAGTTTTGCAAGCAAGGATACAGCAGATGTAAAAATGCTGATGTTCACTACACATGTGATATTTAAGAGCATACAAGAAATACACATTTGATATTTTATTGATGTCATATTTGATAATTTTACTGATGTCATATTTTCCTGAGTAGTGCACATGGTACAACACAGCAGGAAGTTTTTGACACAATGGGAAGAGAAGAGAGGTTACAAGAAGAGCAAGCCACATAGGAAAGGAAAGCCAAGTACATGTCCTGCCCATGAAAGACACATGCATGGAACATGCAGTTTTCATGTGTGAAAACTGCCTTTGTGTATGACAGTTGAAGCAAAAACTCTTACTGTGGTAGACCTTTGCTTGAATTTATATTGTGACACACACAGGCTTTTATTTCTGATGCTATCTTTTAGTTTTTGTAAACAAGCACACAGCAGATGTGAAAATGTTGATGCTTATTCTAGGCACTATTATACACATGATATTTTATTGACATCTTTTTTCATATCACTTAGCTATGATAATTGAATAAAGATGGCTTTCTTGTGTGCTATTAGCATTTTCATTGTAGTTCATGTAGGATTTATTTATGATGTTGTCAGTTTGGTTTTGTAAGGACACAGAAAATGTGAAAATGTTATCTATTCCAAATATATAATACTCTTTTTTTTTTTTTTTTTTTTTTTTTGCAGAACCAGGGATTGAACATAGGCCCTTGCTCTTGACAGGGAAGCACTTATTCCACTGAGCCATCTCCATAGTCTGTATTCAATACTTTATCTATATTTTATGTTCCTATTAATTACACATTTCGTAATATAATAAGAACCTCCTACAAAACAGCAAGACAAGGCACATGGCAAACATATCCTACAAAAAAGCCAGGAAAAGGGCAAACCAAATAACTTCATGGATTAAAGCACCTGCAAGCAGGTGCAGGGGCTGAGGGTTCAATTCTTGGCCTGCCTTGTCTGCTCTGACCCTGGGGCACGCTGTGACAGCAATTGAGACTGGGCATGGTGGTGTGCACCTGTAATGTCAGCTCTTGGGAGGCTGTAAACAGGTGTATCATTACTGAGTGTGATCTAGTAGTGAGACCCTGAGCACCCTGTAGATTCTTCCCTAAA